>PVIW01003692.1:0-14654 GCA_004026585.1 Noctilio leporinus
TTTGACCTCCTTAGTTAAGTTGATTCCTAGGTACTTTATTTTTCTTGTTGCTATGGTAAATGGGATTTGTTTTTTCGCTTCTATTTCTGTTGTTTCATTATTGGTATACAAAAATGCTTTTGATTTCTGGATATTGACTTTATACCCAGCTATTTTGCTAAATTTGCTTATTAGGTCGAGTAAGTTTTTGGTGGAGCCCCCAAATACTTTCTCTTTATCCATGGAGAGAGTTATATTGGAAATTATTTGCATTCAGAGGCCATATGCTGTTCTATGGATTTTACTCACTCTTTGTCATTACTCAAAAGTCAAGCGCTCTCTTCATTTAAATGTTACAGAACTATTTTTAAATTATGTTTTATTGATTATGCTATTACAGTTGTTCCAATTTTTCCATCTATGTTCTGTTCCACCTACCCACCCCCACTCCCTTAGGAAATTCCCCACACCATTGTCCATGTCCATGGGTCATGCATATGTGTTCTTTGGCTGCTTTATTTCTTATGCTGTACTTTACATCCTCATGACTATTCTGTAACTATCTATTTGTACTTTTCAATCCCTCTACCCCTTTCGCCCATCCTCCCAACCAACCCCCAGTCTGGCAAACAACAAAATGCTCTCTGTATCTGCAATTCTGTTTTTGTTCTGCTTGCTTGTTTATTTTACTTTTCAGGTTCAATTGAGATAGATATGTATTTGTTGTCATTTTATTGTTAATATTTTTTATCTTTTTAAAGAAGACCCTTTAATATTTCATATAATGCTGGTTTGGTGGTGAGGTATTCTTTCAGCTTTTTCTAGTCTCAGAAATTCTTTATCTGTCCTTTGATCTAAATGATAGATTTGCTGGGTAGAGTAATCTCGGTTATAGGTCCTTGCTTTTTAACACTGTGAATATTTCTTGCCAATCCCTTCTAGCCAGCAAAGTTTCTCTTGAGAAATCAGCTGACAGTTTTATGGGAATGCCCTTGTAAGTAACTAATTGCCTCTTGCTGCTTTTAAGATTCTCTCTTTGTCTTTAATCTTCACATTTAAATTATGATGTGTCTTGGGATAAGCCCCTTTGTGTTTATCTTGTTCGGAACTCTCTGTACTTCCTGGACTTGTATGTCTATATCCTTCCCCACGTTAGGGAAGTTTTCAGTCATTACTTTTTCATATAGGTTTCCAATTTCTTATTCTTTCTCTTTCTTTTGACACCCCCAATATGTGAATATTGATACACTTGAAGTTGTCCCAGAGGCTCCTTAAACTATCCTCATTTTTTTTGGATTCTTTTTTTCTTTCTGGTCTAATTGGTTATTTTTTCTCCCTTAGGTTCCAAACTGCTAATTTGGTTCTCAGCTTCATTCACTCTATTGTTGATTCCCTGTAAATTGTTCTTTATTTTAATTAATGTATTCTTCATTTCTGACTGGATATTTTTTATGTTGTTGAAGTCCTCACTAAGTTCCTTGAGCATTGTTATAACCTGTGTTTTGAACTCTGTATCTAGTAGCTTGCTTATCTCCATTTTGTTTAGTTCTTTTCTGGAGTTTTATTATATTCTTTCATTTGGGCCATGTTTCTTTGTTCTCATGTTTCTTTGGCTGCCTGTGTTTGTTTCTATGTACTAGGTAGAACTACTACCTCTCCCAGGCTTGGTAGAGTGGCCTAATGTAGTAGGTGTCCTGTAAGATCCAGTGGCACAGCTTCTCCTACTAACCAAGCTGGGTGCTCAAGATGTGCCCCCTGTGTGGGCTATGTACATCCTCCTGTTGTAGCTGAGCCTTGATTGTTGCTAGCATGTCCAAGGTCAGCCACAACCTGTGTTCTGTCAGGCTCATATAGCATAAGCTAAAAAGCAATCTTCAGATGGCTACTAACTGTCCTGGGCCTAGTGGTCAGTGGGTAGAGGTCAATCTGGGAACTGAACCTGGCTGCTGCCAGCACTGGGCTTAAGGCAACTTAGCAAGAGGAATGGGGCTCACCAAAGCCAGATGCTGCTTGTTTGAGAGTATTTAGAAAAATCTGAATCATGGGCCAAGACAAGCCATTTGTATGGAAAAGCCACAGGAAACAGCTTGGGTGAGCCTGGAAGTTGGGCAGGAAAAATAGTATGAGCCAGGTTGAAGGAGTCTCAGATATGACACCCACCTGCCCTCTCTGTGGCTCTGTGATGGGAGGGCTCAGAAAAGGTACAGGGACTCTGCCTGGGAGAAAGCTGCCCATCAGCTCTCGCTCTCTTGCCAGACAATTCAATCCTCCCTGTATGTCTCTAGTGTCTTTCCATGCTTCCCCCACATTGGAGTTAAGAGAGAGTGAGTATGAGCAAGTCTGTGTGGGGGCACTTTAAGAGGAACTTCCAGGGAGTCTAGCACTTCTATCTTCCCCAGCCTCAATCCTCACTTAGTTTTTACAGCCAGAAGTTATGGTAACTTCTCTTCCTGGCACAGGAACCTTGGGTTGCAGGACCTGGTGTGGGGCTGGGACTCTTCACTCCCAAGATGTCCCTCCCTATTTTTATCATCTATTTATGGTTGTGGGACCAGCCCACATCCATAAGAAATACCAATAACTATATACATTCTATCAATGGCATCAAATACACTATTGAAGTACAGAAACTCCTAAATTAAACTTCAGTAAGTCCACCCATATCCTGTTTATAAAAGGCATCGCTAGAAAATAACATAAAATGATTAAAGACTTTTGTTTCTTATAAAACAGTAGCAAAGATAATCTGACAAACCTCCCAGTACCATTCTCTAAATATTGAATAACGTGGCACAAAACTACTCTTGTACAATAGCTGAGCTCATAATAAAGAAAGAAAATACTCAGGGGAAAACTGGGATCATAAGGTAAAGCAATCAGCAAAACACAGAGGCAATGGCTGCCCTGGAAGGGGTGTGGCCAGGGCACTAATGCCCAGGCATTAAGAGATGACCCGTGTGGTCCTGAGTAACATGGGGAATTCAAATCAAGACCCTGGTATGAAGCTGAAACTCAAAATGGACTCTATCTTCTAATAGTAATCTTAGTAATAATCATACTAAGACCAGGAATGATAGGTACAAGGAGCAGTATCAGGAAAAATCATCTGTTTTGGCCAGAACATGGGGAAAAGAAAATGCTGCTTCTAAAAAATTTTAACCAGAGGTCTACCACCCATGGTTTTGAGTGTTGATTTTACACTGTTTGAATGACTTGGGTGCTTAATCAAAGAAAGTGACATAAGTGAGTCAAGGTGGTAATACCCTAGCAGTGCCTATCAAAGGCAAACTGCAAACCACTCTAGGGTAGGCACAGACCCACAGTCCAGCTGCACAGGACTCCTACATAACTCCCTTCCCCTTTGGAGCACATGGTATTCCCTTCCACCCTTCAAGACGGCCATCCAGCTAGGAAAGTAGCACATGGAAAACACTTGAACAGGATTCTATGGGTAAGTTACTTACTGAAATGTGTCATCAAACTATTTGTTCACAAATGGCAGTGTGTACACCTTGAAAATCACAATAAAAGAAAGAGGGTATGTGAAGGGGACAGAGGGGAAGAAAAAGGGGATGGATGTAATACAACAACAATAAAATTAAATTTAAAAAATAATATAAAAAAAAGAGGGTATGTATGAATAATTAGCAGGAAGCTATGAAGAAACAAGCAAAGGGGAACTACTGATGCACACCTGCATGCTCACCATAAACATATCAAAAAGTCAGATCAGACAAGCCCAGGCTCTACTCACAAGCGCTGATCACTTCACCCCAATTCCTCCCCTTTCTAAACAAGGAGACCCACAGTGCAGATGATCTCATATCACCTGAGCCAACGAGATGGAGGGTTGGGGGTTGGGTTGTCCCAGATCTTCCACCAGCCACCAGGACTACAACCAAAATTCCTAGGCATTTCCCTCTCTTAGCTAACATCGAGTGTTAATGATCATATTTTTTCAGCTCATGGTATTTAAAAAAAGGACATGCTTAATGGGGTTAAGCTCAATCTTTCACTCTTTATTTGTATTCTGACGTTATTCCACCAAGGCCTTGGGGCATCCTTAGTGATACACAGAGTTGTTATATTTTTAGATAGTTTCCAGGGGCCCTAACAAGGAAAACACATATTAGTTAGCTTATAGGACTTACATAATGACATTAACAAGAGTGCTTCTGAAGTTTTCTCGTTCTTTGTGGGGAGATTTGCTCTTCGATTTGGAAGTAGATGGCCCAGCATGACTATCTTCAACTTTATCTAGTAATGTGCCCTTTTTGCCAAAGTGTTCCTGATAGTCTGCTAAATTTTTAAAAAGCATTCAGTTAGTCATCTACAAAGTAAGCTGAAACATTTAACCGCTTAGAATAAAATGCTAAAGCACCTTGTAAGAAAAAACTACATGCCCTAAGTTCTCAAGTTACCATCAGTATAATTATTTTTCTTTCAATATTAGGAAGTTAAATTACTCTTGTATTATATCATCATAATAGAAACACTATTACTAGATTAATTAATTTTCTTTATATATTTTGAATAGTATGTTAATACACTCAAATTTTCAATTTCATTTCCATTGAGCCTTCTTTTTTCTTTTTTTAAAATATTTTATTTAGTATTTTTAGAGAAAGGGGAAGAGTAGGAAGCAGAATGGGAGAGAAACATTTGTGTACGGTTGCCTTTCACCTGCCTCCAGCTACAGACCTGGCTGGAGACCTGTCTTGCAACCTGGTTATGTGCCCTGGCTGAGAATTGAACCAGTGACCTTTGGGTTTGCAGGCCAGTGCCTATCCACTGATCCACCAGCCAGGGCCACTGAGCCTTCTTAAAATAAAATTTAAATTATAATAAAAACAGAACATGAAACCATCTCAGACAATTAAAGACCATGATAAAAAAAAATGTTAATATTCAATGTAATCAACCTGATGAGTCAAAATAATAAAAAATACTAAAATGAGTAATTTGGAAAGAATGTTAAAACATTAAAATCCTTCTTAGGAAAAAAGTCTTAGTCTCTGATACAGAGGCAAATTCTGACTACAATATATCAAAGTTTTATTATAAGCATCTCAATTCTTAAAACATCAGCTTTTATAACATTTATAACAACCTCAAATAGCTAACAACCGGAATCAAACATTTTATGAAGGAAAACATTTGAGATAAATTTTTTCTACTTGATATAAATGTTATTTTAGGTTTACAATTTCACTACTCTATTAGTTAAATGTATGATTTTTCTCTAGAAAATTTTCTTAAGTCTAAATTTGAATATTAAAGCTCTTACCATATGATTGTTCATTTTTAACCCTAAACTGTTCTGGAATATCATCATCCTGTTTTATACTCAAATGGAATGATGGAGCCGCTAGCTGCCACTGAGGCTTTGTACTAACCTGCAAGATGAAATTTAAATAGCATTAGTAAAACAAAATCAGGAAAAAGAAACCCTTTTCTAGGAAATGCATGAGCATTTATAAACACAGACATTTTCTCCAACAAATCAGAACATCTGGAAAGAAGACACAAGCACTCAGCAGCAATCTTATTCAAGCCCGGGAATGGCCATGCTAGGTGACATTTGGAAGGCATTACCAAATGCCCTTCTGTTGGTTTGATGTGGGCACCTGTAGCTAACACTGGGGAGTTCATTCCAGAAAGTCCAATCACCCCCAGATATTGGCAAGTGTTTTTAAAGCTTTCCATTTTTATGAGAAGCACTCTCTGATAGTCTCCAACGCTAATGAGTTCTATTATTACATCCCAGCTCCAAATGACTTCCTGCCCTCATCGCTTTAAGTGTCTCCTAGGTTATTCTGGAAACACTCACAGTTATTCTACCATTTAAGGCTGGGGTCATAAATTCTTGTCCTTACACCAATTCAGGCAGATACCATAAAAGACTGGGAAGGCTGGTTTTTGTAGCTATTGGCACTCAGTTTCAGTGCTGGCAAACACTGGAGGCGTGGGGGGACTGTGGCAGACAGAGGTACACCTAAGTCTTTTGAAAGACAACTAATTAGCTCAAGCCAATTATTGCACTACCAGAGCACAGACCCACTATTACTGGAACCCATGGCTCTTCAGTAAACACAGATGGAAGGATTTTAAGGCAAAATGCACTCATTTTTCAATGCTGATGATTGAGTCAATGTCCTTCCGATGCAGGCTATGGGCTAGCAATGGGCTAGCCCATGCTAGTATTGGTTTCTCCTTCTTCGGTCCTTTGTTCCTGCTTCCAGATAAACTACCTGGACTTGAGTCCTTATTTCAGGCTCTTCTTTAATAGGAAAACAGGCTAAGATAACTTACAAATTAATGCTTTTCCAACAATCCACCTGCCTTTCCCTTCTTCGACTCTCATCTTGCTCCAAAAAGGTTTTAGGATGTGTGGAAGTTCTACGAGTGAGGCTTACAGAAAGGGTGGGAGTTAGGTAGCCAGCTCACAGAGGCTGGGGCCACCGGTGCTGGGTCACCTTGATTTCAACAAAGGTCAGCTCCAGAAGCATGAGGTCTGTCATGAAAATCACTCTTAGTTTTAACTATTGCCAGAAAATTTATCCAAGACCATACCTTAATATTCAAAAGAAAATGTCTTTTAAAAAATAATGGCCTTTTAAAAACATCTTTAAAATATGATTTTCCTTAGAACACAGAAAATTCAAAGAATGCTGAAAAATGTAACATACGGCCAAATAGAAACATAAAACTGGGTTTGTATCAGCCAACAAAAGTATTTTAGACTATCGCATCCCCTGGCAGGAAACTCAGCCACTGAATATCAAATAAGGAAGTTTAAATTAAGTTTATATCAACAAACCTTTATACTAGCAAGACACAACAAACTAAAAGCTATTTTTATTCTTTTAGTTTTAAAATGTGTTAATCATTTAAAGAGAAAATAAAATATCTATTCCATTTCAGGTCTTGCCTTTTAAACTAGAAAATTAAAGATAGATTTTGCAGAAGTAGGAACAACATACTGTAACTCAGTTCTACAGAACTTGGCATGATGATCAGGTTATCAATTAAGCATATTTTCTATTAAAATGTGCACTTTAGAATGTTCAATATAATTTCATCTAAGAATATTCAAGTTTCTAAGTAAAATATGTCTTTCCTTTTAAATGATCAGAAATCTTTTCTAAACACAAATTCAACTTCATAGCTTGTTCTTAGCTGTTAAAACATCTTTCAAAAATAATACTTTGGTTGAACCTTAAAAACATCATGCTAAATGAGGTAAGCCAGACATAAAAGGACAAACACTATATGATTCCACTTATATATAGGACCTAGAGTAGTGAAATATATAGAGACAGAACGTAGAATAAATAGTGGGTGCTAGAAGATGGGAGGAGAGAGAAGGGAGAGTTATTGTTTAATGGGTAAAGTTCCAGTTTGGGACAATTTGACTGAGTTATAGAAATGGATGGTGGTAATAGCTGCACAACAATGTGAATGTCCTTAATGCCAAGGAACTGTAGTTCAATTAAAAATGGTTACAATGGTAAATTTGATGTTGTGTATATTTTATCACACACACAAAATAACGTTTGCATTGAACCTCCACTTATGCTCAACTTCCAGAAGTCACAATAGTGTAACTCAATGGTACTGAACCCAACATAATTACTAGATACCAAAATTTATCATAGTAAAGTATGTCTGACCCAGCACTTATCAGCCGAAAATGTTTATTAACCACCTCTTTCACAGGACAACGACAATTTACAGTCATAATTTTTTTTTAAAGATGGAAAGATCTGAGGAATCCTCTGTGGCATAGCATTTCACTGTTGAAAGATACATCTCAAAGATTATCAACTCTGTCCCTATTTAAGCTCAGAAACTGAGGCTCAGAGAGCTAAGTGACCAACTCAGATCACAGAGCCATTACTGACAAAGCTGTCACCTGAGATGGTCTCATTTCCTGACTCCAACACTGATATGCTTTCCACTAATTCATCTTAGAAATTCTTTTATCCAGAATATTTAAATACTCTGTACATAACTAGGGAAATATATTTTACAGTTACTTTATAAAGATGGTTATTTTTCCTAATATGTGTACCTCAAAAATTTCTCCATCAGAAAATAGTCAAATGGAGCACAAACAAGTTGGAAAACTAATAAATATATTTAAAGGGCAAACATTCACCAAGAGTGTATAGGTCAATTACCGTAGCCAACTGTGGTAAAACTCTTCCAGGTACCTTGAATTTTTCTTTGCTGGCTGGTTTCTCCTGCATGAAAAACATGGAGGGAAAAAACAAACTCAAAATGCTAAAATTGAATCACTCAACTAATTTTTCAGCAGTTCACTACAAATTAAAGTACATACCATCTAAAATAGTCAAAGACATTACTACTCTTTAAATTCTCCAACTTTGTGTTAGAATTGCTTTCTTTACATCAAGGAAAGGGGTGAAAATGGTACCCCACACCAGTCAGAAAGCTTTTAAAAATGTGCAAAGCTTTTTATCAATTACATTATCTTCTAGGAATTTATCGGAACCATTTCAGGGCTTACTCAGCTGCACCTCTCTTCTCCATCACTAAAATACCAGTTTTGCCCCTATTGACAGCCAGAATGCTCTACTCCCTAAACTCACAGTATATTCCGGATAACACACCTTCACATTGCCATAAATAGCATTTGTACTTTTGAGCAAGAACTTTCTGAGAAAAGTGCTGCTATTGCCTTTGAATAGAGGATGATGCCATCATAGACATTTTTTCTAAGAGGAAGTACTGTTGAAAATGATACTTTGATCTATAAGGCAGATAATATGAGTTGTGCTTTTCGCCAATTGTCAATATATTACTTCTCAGCTCTGAATCTACATTTTTTACTCTCCTTTGTGATTCTTGACCAGAACCCGATAACATTTCTTTTTTATCAACCAGTATTCATATTATAAAGGTGTTAAACAGACACACACAGATATACACACACACACACACACACACAGATGGAGAGAAAGAGAGAGACAGAGACAGAGAGACAGAGACAGAGAGTAAGGGTCTTTGTTTCCTGGTTCCAGTGCTTTTTTTCATGTCTTCATGGTGTGGTGCCAGTCTTCAGCACCCTTGCCCCTGGGTACCTTCCTGGCCTCCCACAGGTCTCACTGGCACTCCTAAGGGTAACTTTCCAGAATGTTTCCCACACTTCACAGAGGGAACCTTCCCTTCTAACTTTTCAGCATCCCAGCAGGTGGTTTCCTCATGTCCCAGCCCAGGCCTGGAACACCTCAGCAAACATCTTTGCCACCAAAGTGGGCCACAGCCACTTCCTTCCCAAGAGGTCTCAATCTAAGCTCAGGGGAAGGGTATGATCTTCCAAGTTCCTTCCGTGCATACTCTCCCTTGGACCTAGAGGGACCGTCTGCTAGGCCCTCATTCTTTAAAGCTACATTATCCAAAACAGCATCTACTAGCCCCCTCTGCTCTTGACCGCTTGAAGTGTTATTCATCTGCAATGAGATGTGTTTAAGTGTAAAATATATGCTAGATTTTTAAGACTTAGAACAAAATATAAAGAATTTATCTTGTCAATGATTCTTGGTATTGATTGTATTTTATGAGTATGTTGATTATATTATGTGCTGTGTATTGTTATAAGTTTACATAAATTAATTTCTCATTTAATTCTTTTTCAAATTTTATGAGGTATGCCAGTTTTACCACTTTTGTGCCTACTGCATACATGAGGACTACACACACACACACATAAACACACGCACAAACGAGGTCTGTCCAGAAGGTATACAGCCATGTAATATAGAAAATGGAGATGTTTATTGAAGAGGATATAAGATACAAGAAATGTACATGGAACAATGATGCCTCTGTCCTCTTCAAAGTAGGCACATTGGGACCTCACACAGTTCTCCCAGCATTTCTTTCACTATTCAAAACATGCAAATTTGCCGCACATTCTTTGGGTGTGGAGAACCAGGCAACTTCCGTGGGGACAATTAGGCCTTTGTTTTCGGAGCATAGCTGTAGGCCCTCCATTCATCTTCAGGTATGACCTTCTTGAGGAAACCTGATTCACTGGTAGCGGTTTGAATCAAGTCATTAGTAACTGCAGCACGATGTTCCTTCTGCTCTGGTAGGAGAAACCGCAGAGCAGATTTTGCTAGGACATGTTACATGTCAAAATTGTGCATCAAAATTTTGGACACAGTAATTTTTGGAATCCCCAGATCAGTTTCCAGTCCTTGTTCTGTAAGTCACTGATCTTTGTCGATTGCAGCCCAAACTCGTTCAACATTCTTATGTGTTCTGCTTTTTGCAGGCCTTCCAGAACATGAATCACATTCAAAAGATGCTCAACCATCTTTGAAGCATTTTTGCCACACTTTTATTTGTGCTGCAGTCATTGCATTGTCCCCAAAAGCCTTCTGAATTATCTGAATAGTTTCAATAGAGGAATACTTAAACTTAATGCAAAATTTGATGCAGATTCATGGCTCAACTCACTCAGTCATTTTGAATGTGACAGTCACACAGTACTCATACTCACTCAATGATGTCTACTGCCCCTACTGTACTAGTCATAGTACAGTGAAGTCACTGTTATTCACATGTGCATTTCAGTCCACTCTCCTTGGCTGCCAGGTTACATCGATGTCACACAAACCCTTCTCATTATATTAACAATGGCTGGACTTTTTCCAGATAGAATATATATATATAAGTTTATGCCTCATCAAAGTACACAGTCCAATTAATATTAAGGCACAGGGTGCATCACAGAGAACAACTCAGGAGAAGATGCTGGGATTGATGGTGTGGGGACTTGGCCCAACTGAAGTGGAAGGTATAATAAGTCTCTTATTCGACGATGATTTATTAAACACCCACCATGTGTCAGGTTGTCTTTAAGGCACTAGAACTTCAGTCATGGATAGAGCAAAGCCCCTCCACTGGGCGAACTTGCATTTCATAGGGGTACGGACAGCTATTTCAGAATAATTCTGTCAAGTAATGTCAGGAAGTAACAAGTGCAACGGAGAAAAATAAAGCAGGGTAAAAGGGAAAGGAAAAAAGGGGGAGAAGTACTAGGACGGAGAGGGTTGTGAGTCCTCTTTGCAAAGGTTACGTTTGAGTAGAAACTAATCTGGCAGAAGAGAGGACTGGATAGGTGGGTATGTGGCACAAGATGGGGGTTTCAGGCTTCATTTGCTTGTCTGGCAATGGAGGATCACTGCAGTCTCCTTTTGGGGTGACTTCAAGTCCCAATTTGTGGGGATGGTCCCCGTTTACATCTCTTGCTCAGGCATTTTCACCTTCAGTGTCATTTCAGTGTGGATGATGAGATACACTGTTACCTATATTTACCATGCAAGGGCACACACAGAATTATTTCATAAACGGTCCTGACAACAGTCAACAAGCTATGCAGCAAGAAAACGAGAGTCAGCTGTGAGGATACGTTAGCGGCTTTTTAAAATAATCCAGGCAACTTGATTTAAAGAAAATACTAGTAACTCAAGCTCACCTCAACCTTCCTAAGGCATAGGCCTGATCATCCTCTCCCCTGGTCAGAAACTTCCAAAAGTACTCTATAAAGGGGCTTTGTCTTGGTTTTCAAATCCCCATGAATATGCCCCTTACTATTTCATTTCCCAGCCTCTCTTACAGTTACTTCAAAGCTGTATGACTTGAGCCAGACCATGAAGTGTGAACAGGACAGGCAGTTAAGAGCTGGTGGTGCACTTCCCCCACTGTTCTCACACCTGCGGCTCACAGCAAGGCGGCCAGGTGTCCCTGCTTGCTACCTGATCCACCTCTGGCTTCAAGTGAGCAAGAGGTCATCTTTGGGTTAAGTCTCTGAGATGTGGGGGTTCACCTGTTACATCAGCTAGTATTAACTACCCTGATGAACAGAGCTGCCAATGTCCCCTCACTATCTCCCTGCTAAAACCTGGCACTTTCTTCAACAGATATCAAAACAGCTTAGCTTTCTTTCTTAACTATAATGGCAGATGATTCCCTCTGAATATGAATAACACGGTTTTGGTCATTTTAACTTTATCTTAAAAATATAAATTGGTTAACCAAGCCCTTAAAAAATAAAAAGAATTGCAAGGAACTGAATTCAGATAGCACTTCTGAAAGTGCATATCCAGTGCTGCACCTCAAGGGGCTCTGTTTTCTGAGATTCCCAGTGGACCAAAGGATGTGAAGGGAAACGAGCACATTCTCAGGCTAAAAAGCGCAATGGGTTCTCAGAGTGAAAAGCTTCCCTTTGGGTAGAATGAGGGGGTAGCAAAGGCCTGAGAAGATGATTAGGAGGAAAGGTTCTGGCATATAGAGTTCAAGGCCCTAGAACTTTCATACTAGAGTGCAGAGGCAATTCAAATGAGGTCTATTGTGTTGGAGCCAAGACAAATGTCCAAAACATCTTGTTCAACCCAGGCCTCCCACACAAACCCCCCCCAGCTCACTTCTTTGGGTGGCAACACTGAGCCTTCACCCTCTGCATCCTCGGCACCATGAGTGCAGACGGGTGGTGAAGGCTGTAATGTTCCCTTCTTACACTGTGGTGCTGAGTACATATCTCATAGAATATTCTATAAGTAGCGGTTCTTGGCTAACCAAGAAGACCAGCCACTCATAAGTCAGAACACCATCTAGCTCAATATTGTTCTTCAATAAAGCTAGAGGGATGGATTTTAAAATAATATCTACATATTTTTAATGCTGACAAGCAATTCTATTTTGGTCTGCATTATTTTCAATGATAACTTAGGTATACGCCATCCTTTCTCTCTGCTTTGGCACTCTTGTGAGGCTGGGCTTAAGGGAATTCCACTGTTTCTTTAAATTCTCACCTGAGGGTGTGTTTATTAATTTTAAGGAGAGGGGAGGGAAGAAGGGAGGAAGAGAAAAGCATCAGTGTGAGAGAGACATGAGAAAAACATCAATCGGTTTCCTCCTGCCCAGGTGGGGCACAAACCCACAACCTAGGTATGTGCCCCGACTGGGGATCAATCCTGCAGCCTTTTGATTTACAGGACAAAGCTCCAATCAACTGAGCCACTTGCCCAGGGCACACTGACTTTATTATCAGACAAATCTCATGCCTCACATTCTTTCCCACCCTTCTGGCCTCACCTGTGATTCCAGACATAGCTGCAATGAATAGTCCTCTGCTGCTTCCAATTCATGCAGGAATGGCAGTGTTTTACCTCAGGAAAGTATCCTTTGATCTCTACTGCGGGGCCTCCCCAATGCCACTGGAACCTCGGGGTAGCCTATCTGGCATGCACAAATGGGCTGCCAGAAGTAGGGAGGAGTCTACACCCCCTGAAGCAACCTCCACCAGTGTGAAATGAGAGCTGACAAACACCACCCCTGATCATCTTCAAGTGGACAATTCCAATCAGCATTCTGTGAGCTCCTCAGAAGGTCATGGCAGGGTCACCCCAGTTACCTAGTATGACAGCCAACTTGGTAACACATCCTCAGTTTGGCTTCTCTTTTTCCTAGTTTTACTCCTCCCAATCTCTTTCTCCTGCTTCCTTCCAGGTAGAGGCACATGAGGCCTTTTTCAGGCCCTTCTCTCACTTGAAAACAAGCTAAGACAACTTAAATCTTTGTCTGCCCTCCCATTTTTTCACTCTCATCTTACTCCATAAAAAATTTAACACTCGTGGAAGTGCAATGAGTGAGGTGTCCACAAAGGGTGAGGACTGGGTCACCAGCTCACTGAGGCTGGGAGCCACCAGTGCTGGGCCACTTTGATTTCAACTACAGGGACCGCCTCTAGAAGCATGGAGGTCTGTAATGAAAGTCTCTCTAGGTCTTAACTGCTATCAGAAATGTTTATCCAAGTACAAACCTAATATTCAAATTAAAAATATTTTTATGCAATGTATTATTTTTTAATATTATAAAAATATGATTACTCTTAAAGGACCTAAACCCCAAAGGATAGGGAAGGAAAATTGCAAGATACAGTTAAATATGAATACAGTATAAGATTTAAATTAGCCAACAACAACAGCATTTTAGATAATTATATGCCGCACTGGCTAGGAAAATTATTTCTATCAGCCACTTAACATTTATTCAGTAAGTAAATTTAAATTTAGCTAATATTTCTACACCTTAAACATTAAAAAAAAAACCTAACATAAAAAAAAACTAAGAGCCTTGGCCAGGTGGCTCAGCTGATTGTGGAGTGTTGACCAGGTTTGATCCCCAGTTGGGATGCAATGCCTACAGGAGGCAACCTGTCAATGTTTCTCTCTCATCTCTCCCTCTCTCCCTCTTTCCCTCTCTCTCATCTCTCTCATCTCTCTCATCTCTCTCTCTCTCTCTCTCTCTCTCTCCAATAAACATATTCTTGGGTGAGGATTTTAAAAACCTAGCAGCAATATTTTCTTCAGTTTTAAAATTTGTTTGTTTTTTATTCATTATTTTTAGAAAGAAGGGCAGGGAGGGAGGAAGAAAGGGAGAAAAACATGCCTCTAGCTGGGGAACCTGGCTGGAGACCTGGCTTGCAACCTGGTTATGTGTCCTGACTGGGAATCGAACCAGTAACCCTTGGGTTAGCAGGCTGGCACCAACCCACTGAGCCACACCAGCCAGGGCAATTTGTTAAGTTTTTAAAGATAAAATATCTGTTCCATTTCAGGTCTCTGTCCTTTAAATTAGAA
>PVIW01003692.1:14754-158584 GCA_004026585.1 Noctilio leporinus
ATTTTTAGAAAGAGGGGAAGGGAGAGAGGCAGAGAGGGAGAGAGACATCAATGTATGGTTGCTTTTCACCTGCCTCCAGCCACAGACCTGACTGGAGACCTGGTTTGCAACCTGGTTATGTGCCCTGGCTGGGGAATCGAACCTGCGACCTTTGGGTTCGCAGGCCGGCGCCTTATCCACTGTGCTACCAGCCAGGGCCTCATTCAAGTTTTTTCAAGCTTAAAGCATCTTATATTTCAAATTGTTAGGCATCTTCTTTGTATGAAGCAATGCAGATTCTATTTTATATCTCATTCTGAGCTTTTAAAGATGCAAACAAACAATGCTTGCATTGAACTTCCACTTAAACTTAACTTCCAAGAATCACAAGAATGTAACTCAATGGCATTAAACTCAACATAATGAATATATAGTAAATTTTATTGCAGTAACATCTTACTTGTCCAGCACTTTAGGAATTATCTGCTACTTATCCCTTCCACAAGACAACAGTAATTCAAAGTCAAAATAATGAAAAAGCTGTAGTAGAGCATTTTAATGCTGAAAAGAGACATCTCCTCAGAGATCATCAAATTAACATTTGTCTTCCTCAAATTCAGAAAATGGGGCTTAGAGAAGTGACTCCCCAACAGTCACACAGCCATTAGTGACAAAACTGTAACCCAAGTTGTTTCCTGACTCCAACACTGCTTCTGCTAGACCATCTTCAAAATTCATTTATTCAGAATACTCAAATATTCTGTACATCCTAGGATACTATAGCTTATACTTCATTTTTTAAGATACTTACTTTCTCTAAGATATGTACCTTACAGATGTTGTTCATCAGAAAAAAATTAAATGGAGTACAGAATTTAAAATCAGAAACTCAGTAACTTCTTTACAAGTTTGAGAACTAATAAACACCATTATGATAAAAGCAATAAAGTATGATGACATATTGGTAAATTACCATAGACAACTGTGGTAAAAATCTTACTGGTATCTTGGATTTTTCTTTGCTGGATGATCTATCCTGCATGAAAAACATAAGAACAAAACTGTTTACTCAATCAATGCTAAAACTGATTCACTCAACCAAATTTTACAGAGAGTCTAATCTAACATAAAGCACATACCACCAAAAATATTCTAAAACATACTTTATAGGTGGTATTTACCACCAAAAGTATTCTAAAACATACTTTATAGATGGTATTTACTCTGTACAGGAATCTATATAAAATGTTGGCACTAATGAATGGAGTCAGCAGGATATAAGATTGGTGCACAAAAATCAATTGTATTTCTAGGTGCTAGCAATAAACAACACAAAACTGTAAGAAATAAATCCACTTACAACAGCATCAAAAATGATAAAATACTTAGAATGAATTCAACAAAAAGGTTAAAGGCATACAATGAAAGCTATAAAACAATGTTGAGAGAAATTTAAAAAGACCTTAACAAGAGGAAAATCACCCCATGCTCATGGATTGGAAGACCCATTTCTTAAGATGCAATACTTCCCCCATATCTATAGATTCAACACATTCCAAACTGCTTTTTTTTTTTTTTTTTGGTAGAAATTAACAAGTTGATCATAAAATTCACATTGAAATACAAGGGGCCCAGAATAGCCAAAGGATCTTGGAAAAGGAGAACAAAGTTGGCAGGCTTACACTTAGAGATTTCGTAACTTACTACAAAGCCACAGTAATAAAGATGGCATAAGATTAAACAGAGAGATCAAAGGAATAGAATTGGGAGTTCAGAAATAAACACATACATGTACGGGCAACTGTTTTTTGACAAGGGTACCAAGAGAATTCTATGGGTGATTGGTCGTATCTCGTGAGAATTTATCCAAATCTAATTAGCATCAAAAGTTTACTCAGCCCTGCCTCCCTTTTCCATGGCTAAAACTTTTTTCCCAGAGTTCTCCACTTCCTAAGGCGACAATGTATTCAGCTAAGGTACCCTGCACCCTCAAGTTACTGTAAATAACATTTGTACTTTTTAGCAATGACGTTTAGAGAAGAATGTCTTTACCTTCTTTGCAACAGAGAATACTTTTATGGTAGGGATTTTATCTAGGTAAGAAGAACACTGTTGAGAATCATTCTTTGAATTATAAAACAAATAATATGAGTTGTGCTTTGGCCACTTGTCAATCTCTTGCATATCATCTTCAGATCCATGCTTTCTGCCCTTTTGATTCCTGAGCAGTTCTCTAAAAATCTTTCTCTATCTGGCACAGTATTTATAAAGAGTTCCAAAGGAGACACTGTAAGAGAAAGGGAATTTTCTACCTGGGTCCAGGACTCCTTCTCACTCACTGCTCCCGGGTGGGGGGATGGGGGTGGGGCGCTTCCCAGGCTGCAGTCACGGGGCCTAGGGGCGGCAAACTGCAGCAGCCTCTCTATTATCCACACTCGCAGCTTTCCAGCAGGTTTCCTTTGCATTGTACAGGGAACCCCCCTTGCAAACCTTTCAGCCTGCAAGCAGGTGGCTTTCTCACTTCTCACATTAATACTTTCCTCACTGATTTTCATACCTAAACAATGCTCTACTGTATGAATATAATGCAATTTATCCATTCCATTCTCTAGTGAATGAACATTTTTGCTTATTTCCAATGGTCCTCTGTTTCAATGAAACATCTTTTGGCATTTATTTTAGTACATATACAATTCTTGTATCTCAATACACCCATACAGTGTATGAATATAATGTGTATATGTTCTACAGGCATGTATGTGCATATGTTTTTGTGCCTTTATTTAATTCTATTGTTATATTTTTCTATCTGTAAACAAATTGTATCATGGTGTCTAAATTACTGACTTCACAATAGGTCTTGAAATTGTACAATTTTCTCACTTTACTATTTGAAAAATGATGCATAATTTTGAACTTTAGTCTGTCATGTGAATTTTAGAATTCACATTGCATAAAAGTTTTTGCAATTTTAATAAAAACATATATTTGTTTATTCGGATCCTTTACTCAGATTCAGGTATAAAGGTTAATTGTTCCAAAAGCATTATAGAATCCAAAGAACTGACTTAAAAACTTTTAGTACCAATGGATTAGTAAATAGTGAAATGTCTTTGAATGCTGTATCTACTTATACTAATTTCTGTGATGTGTCTTGTTTGGCCCAATCAGATCTCCAGGTATTTCTTCCTGCTCTGTGACTGGAAGGCTGAGTTCTATGTATGGGCATCATCAGAGTCCCCGAGCCCCTCTGGCTTCTGGCAGGGATTAAGCAGTGACAGGCAGCAGTAACAGCCCAGCTTCCTGACAGTGGCTGAATTTCTCCAGAGCTTGCCTCTCGACAGGAAGCCACCATTCCAAGCCCCCCAGTTCTCACTGAGTGTGGTGGTCAGTTTCTTTAACCAGTCAGTCCTAGAAATGGGAATGGCTGTCTATTGCTTTAACCCTTAAACCCTTAAAGGCTGCCTGTTGGTTCCTTCCTTAACCTTGCCCACACCTCAGAAATCACTTGCTTTATAAGTTTTCTTCAGTTAAATCTCTTTGAGCATGGCATCTGTTTCCTGTTTGGATCCTGACTAATCTAATTTTACATTTCCAAAATCAAAATTTAGCTAAAGAGTCTAGGTCTTCCTTAAGTAGTATGGTTTTGCACTGGTTTTTGTTTGTTTGTTGTGCTGATTTTCAACTACTTATCCATTGGAAGGGATGTTATAAAAGCTTATGTAATCCAAATTTAACCAGGCTCATCAAATGACCAAAATCTATGAATCTGTGATATGAATGTATCATCAGCTGAAACTCAAAAATGCCTTATTTTACATTTTTACTAATTTAAAAAGGAAAGGATCAATTGTAAAAGGTATTTATTTTAAATACTCAACTTATGAATCAGACTATTTCTGAAAAAAGCCGCATTACTCTCCACCAATGAGATGAATATGCTAAAATCTCCTTCAGCAAATATGAATTACCACCTGCTTACTTTTTCAAACTAAATGAATACGTAAGTAAATGTCACATAAAATGGCATTTCCAAAGTTAATTCATTCCATTTGTTTTAGTTTAAAATATAAAAATGTTAATCTTTTCAAAAGGAAAACTACACTCAAAATTAGCATAAATGAGAGCATTAAGAATTTTAACATTACAGATCAACCAAAGCAGTGAGAGAGGGTCCTCTACTGTTTAAAAATAGTATACTGAAAACGTAAATAATCCTAGATGGACTCAGCCTCATTCTTTCAAGGCCCCACTGCCTTATTTTAATAATATAGGTCCTTTGTAAGGGATAGAAGAGGCATAATGGGCCAAATTTCTAAACAGTACTTTTATTATGATACAGCAAAATGTTAAATTTAACTGCCAATAAGTTTATAGTGGATGCTTTTTAGCTGTTAATTGGTCAATAAGGGACTTTGCAAAATAACTGCTATTCAGAGATGCCATTGCAAACATGGTCAACATATATTATAAATTTCAACATCGTAGAATATGATTCAAGATCAGGCCAAAGACTAAAATGGGCATCAAGTAAGTAAGTTATTGAATGTATACTGATGGCAATGATGACAAAAAAAAAATTTAAGGACTTTAATTACAATACCACAGTCTATTAATCTAATTGCTGTTTTTAATAACCTGTATCTCAATTTTCTTTTGTTTTTGTTCATTTGTTCTTTCACTGCTAATTACTAACCAAATGGTAAGTGAATCTGTTTCTTAGTTTTTCATTTATTATACATTTCAGTATAATGCTGAAGGCAAACTTTCTTGATAAGTTAGGTATTGACTACTTATTTCATTAATGATATTTCCTGTTGGTAATCTACAATCCAATGGATAGAGCAATAAATCACCTTTGAACACCTTTTCCACAATAAACTCTAAGACAGAAAAAAAAACGTGAAGAATTGAAAAAAAATTGTGGTTTAGTATCAAAACACAAAAGCTAAGCAAAATTTGCAGGCTTAAAAGCAACCGTTTCCTATTCAGTACCAGGATGTTTAAGGGACTTTTTCCATATTTCATCTTAGAAAGTGAGCGTAGTTTTCCAGCAAGCCAGAATAATATCTAGGCTTAATGCTTTCCCATTTGTTCTGGAATTTAAAAGTCTGACCGTTGTTTTGTGTTTCTCTTGTTTATTGTTTCTCTTAAGTTCAATAAAGAAAGAGTTCTGAAGTGTAGCTATTGCAACATGCATCTTTTATTACTGTGCCATCAGGATTATTCCTCAAAAAAAAAAAAAAATCCACTTACCACTTACCAAACGCCTTCACATATGGCATGGTATGGTATGGTAACTTACTTGAACTTAACAACCTTAAAAAGGAGGAAACGTTACAGGGATTTCCCCCTCTGCAGAGAAGCCTTAGAAAGCTGAAAAGATTCGCCCCAAGTCGCAAGGCTAGGACGGGGCTTGGAGTCCAACCTCGAGCGCCAACCCACTGCGCCTCCCCACCGAGCTCCCGGGACTCAAACACCCACCGTGAGGCGCCCAGGGAAGACCCTCGGGCTCTAGTTTAAACTCCAGGTTGCTATGACAACATCTAGGACCAACAGTTGGTCAGGACACATGAGTTTCCAGGGAAAGCCAGCAGATCCTAACTGGGGTGAAGGGGTCACGACTGGGGTGTCTAAAGGACCCGGACTTCCAAGTTTGAAATCCGAGGAACCTTCCGGGCGGGCGCGGCGAGCCTGGCGGGAGCCGCCCCTCACCTGCTCGCGGCTCATGGCTGCGAGGACGCTCTGGCGACACCAGCGGCTCCTGGGTCGCTGCGGCCCGGCGCCCCCGAGTCCCCTGGCACCAGAAATGAGACCACCGGAGAGCCGGCCTGCAGTCGGTGCTCCCTCCGCGCAGGGGCTGCCGAGCGTCCCCGGCGTTGTTGCTAAGCAACGGGCAGGCGCAGGCTCCATTTCCGGTTGCCTGTCGCTCACAGGAAACTGGCGGCGGGGCCCACGGGAGCTTTCGGGACCCGCCACGCCGTCAGAGCGAGGGGCCAGCCTGTTAGGCTCATGAACAGACGAGTGACCTTGAACTGCAGAAGTGCAGAGGAAATGGCGCAGGGAGCGCGTAGGCCAAAAACAGCAGAAAATCTGGTATTAAAAGAACAAGACCTGGGCCGAAGGTGGCCCTGCAATGTGAACCGAAAGGAGGTGGCCAGAAATAATCGGGAACTAAGAGGATAGTTCCTTCAACGTGGTGGGCAGGTTTCAGGGAAACTGCAGCTTTCAGCTGCTACGGCGTGGGGTGAAATCAGTTTTTACCGAAGGCTAACTGCAGGAGGAATGCGGAAGAACCGAAAATTCTCACGGACACAGAGCCTGAGGGGACAGATGTCCGTAGAAACCTGGCGGTGGGGAGGTAGCGTGGTTGCACAGCCCAGGCAGAGTGGAAAGACGCGAAAGCCGGTGGAGCACTAGAAGGTTGTGTCAGCCAAGAAGCAGCAAAAAGCACCTAGGAAGCAGAAGCAGAAAAATTACCCCGAGGGCTCACATCACGTGCAGAAACCGGGAGACGTGAAGATTGGCCAAGCGGCCCTCCATGCGTTGCCAAAAGAACTAGTCCCAGCAGTTCCCAGGTGTGTGAAAGGAATTTTGGGTTCTTGGCTGAACTCCAACACGAGCTGGCTTGCTTCACAGATGGTACTTACTGGTTCTCAGGAGCAGGGAAACGAGGGATAGAAGGCTTCACAGCAACAGCCCAGATGACAGCCCACCCTTCCCCACCAGCAAACCTTCCTTCTTCAGCCCTCTGCTGTATCCCTAATAGAAATGAACAAAGATCAGGGTGCTCTGACTTTTCTACATTGCCTCTGCTAACTCTCCATTCCAAGCTCCTCTGGGATCAAGTTCTTATTGGCAGAATCCTGCTTCTAAATTTGTGCTGTAGGGCATCTTGCCAACATTTTGGAATGTACGAACAATTTCATAAAAATCGGCAATGAATTCTTTTGTATTTGTCAGTCATTGTGATGCCTGCTAGCAAGAGAAATGTGGGACTTCAAACCCATAATAATTCTCACAGTAATCAATGTCACCAAGCAGACTGAGGCTGAGATGTAATTCCTGTCCTCACCATTAAGGTTGTGTCAGTTCAAAACCCTAACAAGGATATATATATATATATATATATATATATATGATATTTCCTAAATATTAGAAATGAATTTCAAATCACATGTGTTAGACCACTGGATCCCTCATATTAATAAAAGGCACCTTATCATCTTACTCCTACTACTTGTCTCTCTGAGAGGTTGTCTTGGTGTTTCATTTGTGTAGAGCTAACTGCATGCTTTTGACTTACTAATCTAGATACAAAAAGAAAGTCCATTTTAAGAGAAGGTGTCTGGGAACAGAAACTTGCTACCTCAGTTAGCCAAATGTGAAAGACCAAATGGAGAACAGAAATTGAGGTGTTGATATTTTGGTTTCCTGGGTGTCAAGTTCAGTTGTATTTTCTCTCGTGGTTTGGGTGTTTTTTGCTAAAATGGTTTTAATAGACATGAACCAAATGCTTGCTTAAGGCTTTTATGCCCAAATGTGTGCTGATTCTTAGGGAATCTTTTTTTAGAAGATATTTTCCTTTAAAATGTGTGAGCTTATGCAGCTGCTGAGCTATGGCTTATGATGTTATTTGTTACTACTTAATTTTTACCTCCTGCTTTTGAAACTGTAGCATGTGTGGAAGGAAGGAGCCTCTGGTATGAATTAGATGTGCTCCTTTTGAGACAGCATGGCAGCTTTTATTTTCACCACCATTTTTTCATCCTATACCCTCTTCCACTTCCACCCCTCCCCCTCTTCTTCGCTGACCCCCCAACAGGACCCTCCTCTGCCACCAGCCCAGTAATCATCACATGTTGTCTGTGTCCATGAGTTCCTATTTTTGTGGGGCATAGTATGATGTTGAGAAAAATGGAGAGTACAACCTAAAGCAAGGACCAGAATCTGGAATTCTTTCATCTGCCCATATTTTTCTCTCTTGAAAATAAACTCCAAAGATGGGGAAAATACTTGTCCTCATCTTCCTCATTTTGCTCAACCAACAAATACTTCTTCTTGAGCTCTGGCTATGGCACAGGTGCTATTCTTGGCATGGGAAATACCGGGGCAGCCAAGATTCTAGCTCTTGTTCTAGCACAGGGAAGCAAAATTAGCAAGAAAGCAATAGTATATTAACAAACTGTTCATTTCAGATGGAGAAAAATGTAAGTAGAAAGTCCCACAGGGTAATGGGAGATACCGCAGTCAAGGGAAAGTCTCTTTAAGGAGGAGGCATTTGAGGTGAGACATGAATGACAAACAAGGAGACGGTCCTTTAAAGATGTCAGGATGTGGGTGAGCTAGTGGGGAGGCTTAAATGTGAGGGAGAGCTTGGTGCATGCAGGGGCCTAAAGAAAGCAAGGAACATAGTGAGGGAGTTTATTGTAGTGAGGTATAGAAACCATGAATTGAAATGAGCCAGAGGAGAAGCAGAAAGGTCAATTAAGAGCCTGTTGCTTATTTCACGTAGCACAATAATCTCCAGGTCCATCCATGCGGTCACATAAGGTAAGATTTCCCTTTTTTTCTTTCATGATCAAATAGCATTCCAGTGTGTAAATGCTACCACAGCTTTTTTGTCTTCTCATCTACTGATGGGCACTGGGGCTGTCTCCAAGTTTTGATGAATCTAATGAACAAAATAAACCGATGAACGAAATAGAAATAGAAGCATGAGTACATGGAACAGACTGACAGATCTCAGAAAGAGGAGGAGACATTGGATGAAAGAAGGTGAAGAAATTAAGCAAAAAGTTACACACACACGTGTGGTGATAGCCAGAGGGAAGGGGATCTTAGAGGTGGAGGTGGGCAAAGAGGGAAGATGTGGACAGAGACTTTGCTCGGGGCGATGGACACATGATGCAGTGTGCAGATGATGTTTTGTTGAGTTGTGCACTTGAAACCTGTATGGTTTTGTGAACCAATGTCACACCGATAAATTCAATAAAAAATAACTTTCCACTCTTCAAAGAAAAAAAATAAAAAGGCCCTACTACAGTATGTCAGGGAAGTAATAATGGGGTGCTTGAACTTGGGGCAAGTAATGGAGATGGAGAGGAGGGGACAAATCAAGGGTACATTTTAGAAGAAAACCTGATAAGACTGGCTGATGATGCCCTGGCTGGTGGCACAGTGGATAAGGCGCTGGCCTGCAAATCTAAAGGTCATTGGTTTGATTTCCAGCCAGGGCACATAACCAGGTTGCAGACCAGGTCTCCAGCCTGGTCCGTAGCTGGAGGCAGGTGAAAGGCAACCATACATCGATATCTCTCTCCCTCTCTGCCTCTCACCCTTCCCCTCTCTCTAAAAATAATAAATAAAAAACTAAAAAGAAAATTTAAAAAACCGGCTGATAAATAAGATGGGAGGAATGAGAATGAGATAAAATGATTCTTAGGGTTTTTTTGTTGTTATTTGAGCTCCTACCAAGGAGAAATTTTAAGATGGGCAACACGGGATGGGGTGGGGAGGACACATGCTAAAAGGTGCAAGAAAGCAATGGTTTTCATACACTCAGTGTGAGGTGGCTATGAGACACCCGATTGAGACACTGAGAAGGCAGGGAGCTGTACATCTCAGAGCAGCTCCGATAAAGGTGTAGATTTAGAAGTTCATCCAGAGATAGAAGCTAATGGAAGCCATGAGATTAGATGAAATCATCATGTGACAGAAAGAGTAATGAGAAACAAAAGAAAGGTGGTCCAAGGATCAAGCCCCAACAATCTCTTTTTCTCCTTCTGGAAACTTTAAAGTTAAAAACTACATATTTTATCAGCCCTTTAACAAAGCATTATTAGTGCAAAGTTAGAGTTACAACGGGTATCTTAGAACCTTACAAAATGCGGTTGACAATTCACGCATGTGGTATTTGTTTGCAAAAATACTAAGCTATATATGGGCCAATTCCCACAAAAACAAATAACACTGCTGCTTTGTTACCACACATTGACCTTCAACTAATCGCAACCAGATCTGGAAAAGCGCAACCGATTGCATTTGGTTTCTTAGAACACTAGAGGGAGACATATTCACCCGCAAGTCGGAGAGAGAAATCTTAACTTTTCCTTACACAACTGTTCTGTTACCATAGGGTTATAGAATACCTTAAATTTTGACACTTTTGCAATACTCAAGAAGTTATTCATGTGTTGAAGCTTAAATCAATTACACATGCTTGGAAAGCAGCCCAATTTCTTTGTTAAACCAAGTTTTACTAAAAGGCTGTGTTGTATGACCTATTTTCACACGATACCTTAGTCATTTTTATCTTGTGCAATGTAAAGCAATAATATAAAAGTCAGTTAATTTTTATTTGAAGAAATATCCAAATAACCCAAGGAATTCTGGTAATATGCTCACTGGAAGCCAACGTGTCAAGAGTTTTGACTCTCAACCTTCTAAGTAAGGACTTTGGGAGTGTGCTGTGTGCACTTCCTCACAGTCAGTGTTTTTCAGGTAGCTTAAAGGTCATTGGCACTGACTTCATCCTGG
The DNA here is from genome assembly GCA_004026585.1 of Noctilio leporinus. NCBI lineage: Eukaryota > Metazoa > Chordata > Mammalia > Chiroptera > Noctilionidae > Noctilio > Noctilio leporinus. The sequence continues at coordinate 25,273 of PVIW01003692.1, forward strand.
ACGTTTTATTTGCCCAATAAAACACACTTTGACTTTGCTAGGTAATCACATAGATATGTAGTGTTTTTGTAATTGCTTGCAGCAGCTAGAAAACTTTCTTTTTATTTACTTTGGTAATCTTTCCAAAGAACAGACTGTAAGGCTGCCCTCTTTTCCTGATCAAAGGTTGAATGTGAACCCTCACCAGCCACTCTTAGCCTACCAAATACTTTATTTGACCTTCTAACTAATTTAATAAGTCCTCTTTTCTGTAACTTCAACACTGAAATGCCTCTGGTAATTAAAGGGGAAAATGTGTTTTCTATCTCTAGGGAAGAATACAATGTAGGAAAAGAGGCTATTTTCCGGAGTCAGAGCTAGTATAAAGCCTGACTTTAGATGAATGTTAACTTAATTTATTGTGAGAATCAGCTAATAGTGTTTACATATATCAAATCATCATGTTGTGCAAGTAAAACTAACACAATGTTATATGTCAACTCTATCTCAACGAAGTCCTGACTTTGACTATACTGGTTGGTGAAGGTAAACAAGTTACTTTGCGTCTCTGAACTACCATGTTCTTTTCTCTAAATTAGAGTCAATTTTTTTTAACTTGTTGTGGAGACTGATCAGCTAATGTATGAAAAGCATCTGGCTCAGCTCCTAGGAAAAAGAAGGCATGCCAGGTTCACTGGGCCTTCCTCTTTCCCTCCAGGTGAAATACTTTATAAAATGACCCTGTAAATCATATGTTCACAGATTATGTGCTCCGAAGTATTTGTCAAGTGATAGTGGTATGTACAGAATGTAACCTGGACACATGTGACCTGGAGGGAGTACAGCGTGTTGTCAGGGCTGTGTTGCTCTGTGCTCTACAAGACTAGGCCAGATAGAGGACCTTACCAGGGACCACCCACTCCGAATTATACAGGCTTGTGAACAGGAGAAGGGAGGAGGGGCAGCACTGAAGTCTCGTGCTGACTATGATCCCTGAAAGGGGTAACTTCCCCTTTCTCTCCACAAATGTAAATCCCACCTTCCCACCATCATAATGTTCCAATTCAAATCTTCCTTTCTCCAGCCTAAATAAACTCACGTCTCCAAACACCTATTCCATTTATCCATTTTGATTATCCATCACAACTGATGCCTTGCATTCCTGCTCTACCATTTCACTTACATGTATCTCCCAACCAGGTTGATTCTTGGGAGGCCAGGTTGCTCCCACGCATCGTGTGTCATAGTGCTTCCGTCACACACACCACTGTGATCTACATGAAGCAGACATCAGTACAGGCTTGGATGGATTTCCATGTGCGTTTTTCAACTTCCTTTGTTGCTTGCCGTTTGACAATAGAGCTCACAAACGTAAGTGTGCAGATAGGTTTAAATCATTCTGCAGCCAGCCTCTAAGAATTATCTCTTCTTTTGAAACTATAGAGTTTTAAAAGAAAAAGCACCAAAAAGTATACGTATTATGCTTACATTTGTGCTGTTTACTCTGGTAGTCATGGCCTGATGTTTGCTGAGTCATCCGTCTCAGCTGGAACAGATTCATTTCCACGATGTAATGGTCATGACTTACAGACATACTGTAGCAGAAAGACTGTATGTAAACACTTTCATCACCAGCAAAACATTTTTTCTCTTTAAACCCCTTAGTCAATTCCTATTATTGGTCACAAAACGCATGACTGATCATTTGACATCCATGTACCCTGCATAGCTCCATTTTTACACACATAGAACTGAAACAGGCATGAAGTTTTATCATTTATATTTAAATTGCAGAATAAAAAGGCGCTGAAGCTGGAATTAGAATGCCAATCAAGGTCATAAAAGGTAAAGAATCACACATGAAATGGATCACCTGTTGCCAGGTGTCAAACCATAATGCAGGAAAGTTATAATCCTAAATTATAACTACTTAGCAGCTCTATGATATGACTCACTTGCAGTGTGACTCTTCTTTGGGGTGTCCCCACTTCTCCTGAGAAAAACACCTGGGCAAGTTCACATGTTCTTCAAGAGGACAATAAAGGAACATACTTTCAAATACTAGCAATAATTGAAGCAACAGTATCTTCAAAAAAGTTGTATAGTAATGTAGTAGTTGAAGAATATTCAGGTACTGGCAAAAGTTTTTAAAAAGTAGATGCAAAAAAAATGGAAGGAGACTCCTTTCCTTCTGTTTTTAATCATTCAAAAATCTCTTATTCTCTAAACTCAATGTTTAATTGACACTTTCTTCTAAATTCTATACCATTTCTCCTTCCTTTCATATCCCAAATCCTCAAGTGGGTAGTCTTTACCCATTTCCCATTTCCTTGTCAATGATCTCCTTGAAAATCCTCTTATTGGTTGTAATCACCACAATCCATTGAAAGAGCCTTAATATCACTAATGATCTTGACCCACTTCTTTTTTTTCTTCAGAATGTGATGCAGTTATTACTTCCTCCTTAAAACGATATCCTTCCTCATTGTGAGTGACTGCTGAGCTTTGTTCTTCAAGTTTTCTCACACTTTTCTGCCTCTTCTTCCTTCCTTGCCCACAGTTTATAGAGGGCTCTGCTCGTGTCCTCTCTCCTCAGACCTCATGTCCATGCTTATCTGTTTTTACAGCTTCATTTATTACCTTGATGCTTATGGCTCCTGAGTCTGTTCCTTGCTCTCTTATGTCTCAATGAATACTTATCTCCTGTGCCCATTTTCCTTGATTGCCTTAACTGCCCCAAACTGCAGATCCATGTGTATTACAGAAATTGTATAATGTCATGTAAAAAAGCACACAGGGGAGAAAACTTGAAACATCTTCAAACGTACTACTCTGTTACTGCCAATACTTTGGTATCCCTTCAGTGTATCTGTATCTACCTATCAAATCATTGATCTATTGCTCCATCTATCATCACTGAATGATAGTTTACCCATTACCATTATGTGGCTAATTTTAAAAAATATTTAACCATATATCATAATCATTTTCCCTGCCATGAAGTATTCTCTGACAATAAAATATTTAATAATCACCTGTTATAAACCTCTATCTTGAAGCTGTATTTCTAAGTTTTCCCACAGCTTTAACTTTGCAGCCTAAACAAACTCACATCCTTTACTTTTTTTCAAATTAGAATTATTGTTTTCTTCTTGGTATTCATTTCTGAGTTCTTAATATTTCTTCTCAGGATGCTTTAAAGTGATTTATTTATATCATCTATCTTTTTCTTACACTTCTTTTCTAAATGTACCAGATCATTAGCTAAGAGTAATTTAAAAATTTTTTTATTTATTGATTTTTGAGAGAGCAAGAGGAAGAGAAAGAGACTTATCGTTCCACTTATTTATGCATTCATTTGTTTCTTCTTGTATGTGCCATGGCTGGGATTGAACCACAACCTTGGTGTATCAGAACAATGCTCTAACCCAGGGTCCCCAACCTCCTGGCTACAGACAGGGACTGGTCCAGGCCTATTAGGAACCAGCAGGAGTGTGTGGCGCCACACAGCAGGAGATGAGCTGGAATGTTGTGTGTTTGAATCATCCTGAAACCATCCCCCTACCCTAGTCCATGAAAAATTGTCTTCTACAAAACTGGTCTTCGATGCCAAAAAAGTTGGGGGGACTGCTGCTCTAACCAAATGAACTACCCAGCCAGGGCACTAAGATTAGTTTTAGATGTAAAGCAGCATCTATGATTAATTAGAACATATATTACAGCATGCCAACAAATTTGAGGCCTGGTACATAATTTCTGTAACATATGGTACGGTCATGGTTTACTATCTGGGTTTAAGTCAGAAACTTGTATATAGAGGATAGTTAGAAGTAGCACCATACAGTGTCTGTCTATAGTAAAGAAACATACAGAGTCTCTGAATTAGAGCATATGAATTGCAGTAGCCCAAGTAATAGGCCTAAACTGTCCATTGTTATGACTTGCATTGTTACTGAGACGTCAGCAAATATTCTTAACATTGTTCACCCATATGTAAATTGCCTCTCTTCTGGCTGCTTTTAATTCTTTCTCTTTTACATAAATTTTTAGCAACTGGATTATGAGATGTGTTTTGATGTGATTTTGTGTATCTTGCTTCATGTCACCAATTTCTCTGAACTATATTTTTCATCCAATCTGGATGCAAACTTTGACCAGCATTGCTTCAACTATCTCTCTACTCCAATCTATATTTTATCCTCTGACAATCCAAATATAAGAGTAGAGCAAAAGTAGATTTACAATTGTCAGTACATGAAATGCAGTTTATTCTTGAGTTATTATTTATCAATTATTGTATCATTTCCTACTTTCATCCCACTCAGTATATATTCTCATTGCTTCATCTGTTCCCTGGGTCTCTAAGACACCATCCACCTTGTTCTGTTTTGATGTCTTTGTTTTCTGCACTTCCATTTTGATAGTTCCTATGCCCCATATTTAAGGTTATATTTTTTTTCTCCAGTGTTAAACCTATCTTATGATAATTTCATTTTCTATGGTGGATTTTTCAGTTCTGGCATTTCTAGTTGATTCTGTTTTTAAAGATTCGATTTCTCTATTGAGATTCTCTCTGTGTTGTTCTTTCAATATGTTTAGCCTTTCTTTTAATCCTTGAATATATTTATAATAGTGGTTCTAAAGTTCTACCTATAAGTTTCACCAAAATCCTTTTTTGTTCTATTTATACTGACTGATTTTTTTTTTCCCTGCATAACTGGGATTGGAATACTTGGCAGTTTACAAAACCTTTGGTCTATGGGGTAAGAGCTACCATAATTGGGAAAGCCAAATAGAAGCCTCTGGAACCCCCCCTCCACCCCACCAAAGAAGGAATATCAAAACAAGTGTCACATTCTGGGCTAAGTAGGTGATGTGTGGACAGATGGTGGAAATTAGTGCCATCCCTAAGAATCTAAAGGAGAAATAGTTTTGCTAGAACCCACAGCAAGGGTTCCATTTGAGCATAAGCTTTGGCTTCTGCCTTGGTACTCTGGGCAAAAATAAAACACATTAAGATGGAAAAGAAGGATATATGTGCAATAGCAGCAAATACTGAAATGTGAGAAGAAAGCATTATACATAGTATTATGTTCACATGCTTGAAATCTAAATGATATGTACAAATTCCTAGAAAATAATAACTTACCAAAACAGACTCAAGAAGGAAGAAAATCTGAATGATCTCATAATCATTATTGTAATTGAATCAATAATTAAAAGAGTTCTCAAAAGGTAAACACCAGGCCAGATAGTTCCATTTGTGAACTGAAACATTTAAGGAACATAATCTAATCCTAAATTTTTCCTAAGATAGAAAAAGAGGGCAAAATCCCAACTAATTTAATGAACCCACTGATCCTTGCTAGTAAAGTTAGATGATGAAAATATGGATGAGGAAATAGGCCATTCTCACTATGAGAAAACCCCAGAACAAAATATTCGTAGGCCAAATTAAACAGTATATAAATATTACAATGCATTAGAAAAATCTATTCATAGAGTTTACCTCATTGTGGTATAACAAAAACATATTTAGTCTTTGCCCCATGTTCTTGGCGCAGAGCTCAAAAAATCCTTGGAATTTCCTGAGGGATAGGAATGTCTTTATTATTCACAAGGAGTCCCTTTCCACTATACCTTCAGGATAGGAGCTGGTCACCAGAAAGACCAAGCACAGGGGTGTGTTTCGAATTTCAGTCCCCCTGACGCACCTCTGAACAGGGGAGGGAAAGGTGTCGGAGGGGGGCTGGAAATGGTTCAATTACCAGTGGTCGATGAGCTAATCAGTCCCGCCTATTTCATGAAACCTTGATCAAACCTCCTTGAACAGCAGGATTGGGGAAGTTCCACACGCTGGGCTGGTGGCGCGCCTGCGGAGTGCACGGAAGGTCTGTGCTTGACCTTCGCTTCCCATCACCTTGCCTTATGCCCCTCTCCCATTTGCTGTCCCTGGGTTGTATCCTTTGTAATAAAACTGTGATCATGATTATAGTGCTTTCCGGAGTTCTGTGAGTCATCATATGGAATTATGGAACCCGTGGTGGGGAGTCAGGACAGCACAGCTTGTGCTGGTGCCTAAAGCGAGACAGTCTGGTGGCATGTAGCCCTTAACCTGTGGGTTACACACTAACATGGGGCACTTAGTGGCAGAATTAAATTGAATTGCAGGCCACCCAGTCAATATCAGAGAATTGTTTTGGTTAACAAATTAAAGAAGATAAACCATGATTGTTTCAAAAAGTACAGTAAGGAAGTGGGTAGCAGATCCTTTAGTCCTGTTTGCCCGGGTCCGGCACCAGCGCACCCCAGCGTTTCACAAACGGGGCACAGGTGCGTCCAGGTTTTGAAAGCTTGTGAAGCCCAGAGCCCTAAGCTACTTCTTCAACTTCAAGTAGACTCATCCATTTGTTTCTAGGAGAACATAGGAACAGTATAAGTTTCTCTATGTGCTACTATGTGTAAAAAGGGCAGATTAAAAAAACAGATGACCAGGTCTCCAGCCAGGTCCATGGCTGGAGGCAGGTGAAAGGCAACCATACATTGATGTCTCTCTCCCTCTCTGCCTCCCTCCTTACCCCTCTCTCTAAAAAATAATAAATAAAATCTTTAAAAAAATAGATGAACTTCGCTCAAATAGCTTACTCTTTTGTCCTATTGTTCTAGTCCTTACTCATTAGTGGATGAAATCCATTAGTTTCATTTGAGTAAAGCTTCTCTATGTAAAAGCTTTAAGATCTGTAACAACTAGGAATTTGCTGCTTTTTCATTTCTCCATGCTCAAACTAATGTGACACAAGAATCATCGGTGAGAGCATGTTTTGCGAATGTAAAGAGTGCATGGAAATCTGCGCTGGCACTTCTCTGCTCATTACCCTGCCTTAGCCATCTCTTCCATTGGGCTATTCCAGAGTTGTATCCTTTGTAGTATAACTGAGGCCATAATTACTGAGCTTTCCTGACTTCTAGGTGCCATGCTATGCATTATAAACTGGTGTGGTGGGTGGTGAATCAGGGTGAACATGGAGGGAAGAGCATTAGCAAGCCGATTTAACCACTTACTCATACCTTCCAATGTAATTGTTTTCAGTAATCAAGCTGATATATTTTGTTTTATCTCCAACGGTCTGAGTGGTTCAGAACTGAAGTTGGAAAGTTATTTATTGACTTTTTAATACGTCAATACATATGCTTTCTAAAATGAGTTATTCTTAATTAAAATCAGTAAATTAGCCAAAATTGAAAACTTCCCCAGTGACTTGCAAACTTTCTATCAACTGCAAAAGTTTTCATTAATGGTCTTCGCCTGCTCTTATTCCCTCTACATTGGCATTGAAAATCTTGAAAACTCTCATTGACCACCTCTGCTCTAAGCCAGCCACTTGCCTTCAGATATTTCTAATCAATAAGGCACTGTGACCAGAGTCAGATTGGGCCCCTCAGTGCAAAACTGTTTGCCATTCTCTGAGTCTACTTCCTTCCTGCTATGGGAATCTTCCTTTCTTAAGGGATTTCAATAACTCTGCCCCATGAACTGAAGTCATGCTTCGTGAATTTCCAGCCTCATTTTTTTTTTCCTATTTTTTAACCCTCTTTGGCTAAGAGCCCCTTCTAGAAATCAACATGTCATGACTTTGTTCTGGCACATGTGCCTTTCAGGTGACCCTCATGTGGAACAAACTTTACAAATTGCAAGCTGATTCAGTAATGTGGCACTGAGCAAGCTATTCTCTTTCTATCCCCTCTTTAGGTGGTTACTTAGTGTCTGTCCTCTGTCAAGGGAACCTGCCTTCTAAAGAAAAGAATTTCCACTGGTCATATTTCTGCCAAGGCTTTGTCCCATCATGCCGTTCCACTGGCCACTCCAACACACACACACACACACACACACACACACACACACACACACACTATACCAGAACTAGCATATACCTATAATCACAGATACAAGATACTCCTAGGTTAAGAGATGGTTAACACTTTCTTTTGTCAGACGATCATTATTTTTCTAGGTTGGCTCTTTGGATTTTTAGTAATAATCTTACATAGAGTGTTACATAGGGCATGGTACCTAATTAATGTTGTGCAGAAGGTTTGCTGAAAAACTATTCTTGGGGGGTCAGCCTTTATTAAATCCTCCCCAGAAGCTGAGATATTGGTAAAGGGAAGCATGTGAAGCTTCCAAAAGCCAAAGCATATGTACCCAATGAAAGGATAAAATTTCAAGGCCTGTACAGTAAAACAGCTGTTAAATGATTTACGGGAAATTTTCTCCAAGACATAACAGAGGCTTCTGACTACAAAGGAAATATTTCCCTTCAAGTTCATTATATTAAAGTTCAATATGTTATGTACTCAAAACACCTCTCTAGCAGAATGTGGGGTTTTCACAATCACCTTCACCTTGGAGTCCTGAAGCTTGTTTCATGCCTCTGAATAGCTGGGGTACCACTGGGGTGAGATTCATGGTTTGTGTTCTAAGCTCTGGGGTCCCGTTCCTTTTGCACAGCTTCCAGGATCAACATCAGAGGGAGGACTTCACTTCTCAGGCATACAGATAGGTGACTCATGCTAAATGAGGCAAATCAGGTAAAGCCCCTCTCTTTCCAGTAGGGAAATTATGTTAGACCGGCCATCAGGGCACTGTATGATTTACAACGCAGTGTGAACAATTTCAGAGCAATACCTGCAGGTGGCAGGGGTGGGGGTGGGCATCAGAGAGGAGGAGGAAATAGGCTGTTTCCAGGACTTCTCTTAGCTTTCGACGCAGACTGTCAGCATGCAGAGGACGTTCTCAGACGTCCTAGTGCCTGAGCACTTTGGCCAAGTCCTAGAGGAGGCCAATGAAAGCAACAAGAGAGTGAAGGTGACTCCAAGATGTGCAAGTACCTTGTCTGCCACTGCTCCGTGGCTCAGAGCAGTGACCTCTGGGGTCACCCATGCAACCATATGAACCAAACAAAACAATAAAACAAAGCAAAGCAAAACAAAAACTCTTAATACTTACCCAAACCAAAACTTCCCCCTTTGACTTCATCCTTGACTACTGACCCACAAGACTGTTTATTAGAATTTACCAGAAGCCCTGGCTGGTAGCAGCAAAATTGCTTGTTCGATTCCCAGCCAGGGCATATGACCAGGTCTCCAGCCAGGTCTCCAGCTGGGTCTGTAGCTGGAGGCAGGTGAAAGGCAACCATACATTGATGTCTTGCTCCCTCTCTGCCTCTCTTCCATCCCCTCTGTCTAAAAATAATGAATAAAATCTAAAAAAAAAAAAAAAAAAAAACTTATCAGGGAAGTCTTGGGCACTTTGTAGTATTGTATTTACATGTAAAACACCCTCTGGCTCAAACTACCAGGAGGAAGTCACTGCACAAGGGCACCTTGCTGAGGGGCAATTACTCCAGAGACCCGGATGCACACAGGAACAGTGGAAGTGGCCACGGAGGAGACTCGGTGCTGCAAGCTGACATCAGAACCAGAGGTTTGCCCTGCCACTTGCCTCGTGGACTCTTTTGAACATGCTAGCTAACTGCCACCCACCTGTCCCTCAGGGTGCAGGGCTGAGCGCTTGGGCCTCTGTAGCAGGAGACAGTTCTTCATCCGGGTCCTGATTAATGGGGAGGAGGCTGCTCTTAGCTGTGGATGTTGAGACAGGGAGGACACTGGCTTCAATCTGCACTTGTCTTGTACTGAACCTCCAGGCTAAACATCCTACGTTTCCAAAGGACTGAATATGGGCATGGTCCAATGGGAACAGGAACATTGATAATGGAAATGATTGGTTCAAAGCTTAGGACCGCCCTGGCCAAATGATGCAGTTGGCATGCATTGTCCCATTCACCAGAAAAGTTGTGGGTTTGATTCTAGGTCCGGGCACATACCCAGGTGGTGCAGGTTCGATCCTCAGTCGGGGTGTATACAGGAGGCAGCCGATCAATATTTCTCTCTTACCTCGATGTTTCCATCTCTCTCTTCCCATCTCCCTTCCTCTCTCTTTAAAATCATATCCTTACGATTTTATAAACATATCCTTAGGTGAGCATTAAAAATAAAATAACATAAACTAAAATAAGTGAAATTTAGGACTTATCCTCAAATGTCCAGAGTTTGGCTGTGATATGGGCAGGAGGACTGAGATATGGGAGAGCAGATTCTGGCTTGGTCTTCTGAGTCCCTCAGCGGAGAAGGTTGGAGTCCCCTGTCTATGACTCAGCTCTGCTCTGCTCGGGAAAGATAAATTAGGTGCCACGTGCTTTACTTTTGGCAAAAAAAAAAGGTTATTTTGGGGAAAATGAAGAAAGTAATTTCAAAAATAAATTCCAGTGAATATAAAAGGTCACTATCTGAAAAAGTGCATATTTGATCCATGGTGAAAACGTTTCCCTTCTTTATGAAAAAAATATTATTTTCCAAGTCATCTGGAGCTGTTTACTGCATGGACCCTCTGGGTTGCCCTGATAAGGTGAGAGTCTAACGCCACTTCCAATGATACTCTGCTGGGTCTCAGTGAGGGCACTCCCCTCCTTACATGCTGCTACCCTAGTCCCAGCTGAGGAGCAGCGGTGAAGTCTGTCTGGATCCAGCAGTGAATGGTCCCAGGGCTTAGTAGTTCTACATGGCAGGAGATACCTTGGAAGTAGTGATAGAGCTATTGTTTCAGATGTGTGCTTGACAGCTTCCCTTCTGCACTCTGGGGATGCCCATGTCCCAGGGAGGGTAGAGTCTTTGGTTCCTCCTCTTTTCCTTTTGCTAATGGACCCCTGGCCTCATTCAGGGCACAGGCCCCAATGTGCTCAGAGTACTTAGGCTCAGGCCCAGGGATGAGTCATGACTGGCCATTCTCTCTGGCCAGAGATTGGTGTAGGGATCAAACCAAAAAAGAAATGTTGTTTATGGGCTTAGGATAATGGTTTTCCTCCCTAATTAAAGAAACCTTGACATGACTGAGCAGTGGAATTAACCTACCCGGCAACTCTACCTCTGGATTTAGTTTGGGAGGAGAATAAATTCATTGTTTAAACCCCGTTGGGTCTGGTGGAAATTGCAACTAAAAGCATCCTAATTAGTCCTCAGTAGGAACCTGAATTTCCTTCCAATTTCTGGAAGAGTGTCATAAAGCACAGGCTATTAGCTCCTATATAAGCGGAGAAAATAAGCACTCCTGGTAAGCTGTGTTAATGGAGGCAACTGCAATTTAATTTGCGCATCTGTAAAATGGGTATAGCAGTAATAACAATTTCAGAGTTTTACGATAATTGTTAGTACAGATAAATCTCAAAATGGTGCACGAAGACTCAATGAGAATGTCACATGTCGCTATAGAAATGAGGCAAGAAGGATTGATCATTCTGGGCAAAATTAGGGCTATTGACTAGGAGCCAAGAGACAAGTACTTGCAAAGAGAAAGATTATAGTTGAGACCAGTAATATACAGGGACAATAAATATAGTGTAACAACATCTCCAGCCTACTCATTCCCTTCACAAGTGTGCATGCGTGACCTGACTGTGACAGTAGCTCTTGTCCTTTTTCTCTCCAAAATTGGGTCAGCTTACATGACATGATAGGCTGAATAATGATCCCTGCCCCCTGCAAAGGTGTTCATTACTAATCCCTGGGACCTGTGGACTAGGTAACCTTACATAGCAAAACGGACTTTGAGGTATGATTAAGATAGAAACCTGGATATGGGGAGATTATCCTGGATTATCCATGGAGGTCCAATGTCCTTTTAAGGAGAGAAGGAGATCTGAGTCAGTAGTGGGCGCTGTACTGATGGAGGTAAGAAACTGTAGCATGGGAAGATGGGATCAAAAATGAAGGAATTCAGGCCACCAGGGAAGATGAAAAAAATAGGGAAACTGATTCTCTCCTGAAGATTCAGAAGGAACTCAGCCCTGTCAAGAGCTTGAATTTAGACTTGTGACCTCCAGATGTGAAAATTTGTTATACCAGCAATAAGTCACTGATGTTGTTGGCTAATCAGGTGAGGCATGTCCCCAACCTCCTTGTGTTAGTGGGAATGTTTCTGCTGCAAGTAACAGAAGCTTCAAATCAAAATGGCTGAAACAGTTAGGAATCTATCATCTCACATGTTAAAGCAGATAATAACGTCAAGGTGTTATAGGCTGGTTATTTCAACAGCTCAAAGACATTATCAGAGACGCAGTTTTTTCCCAAAGTCCTGCGCTGACATTCTCAGCGTGAAGGCTTGGTTCACTCATGTTCAGAAATGGTCTATATCTTTACACATTAATGTCCAAAGGTTAGAAGATACTATCACTCTTTCATGTGTCCCTTTTGAAGTTCCACAAATATTTCACCAGAAATCCCCCAGAGGACTTTGCCTCTTAACGGCATTAGCAAGAATTGAATGACTCACACATTTCTAAACCAGTCTGGGAAGGGGAATGAAACCATGATTCACCTCCTAGTGCAAAGGAGGGGCTAGACCCTCAGCAAGGATTTCACAGCCTACTTTCTAGGTTGCATTAAAAGGATGAAGAGAGTCATGGCTGGTGGCACAGTGGATAAGGCACCGGCCTGCGAACCCAAAGGTTGCTGGTTCAATTCCCCAGCCAGGGCACATAACCCAGGTTGCAAGCCAGGTCTCCAGCCAGGTCTGTAGCTGAAGGCAGGTGAAAGGCAACCATACATTGATGCCTCCTCCCTCTCTGCCTCTCTCCCTTCCCCTCTCTCGAAACATAATAAAATCTTTTTATATGAAACAAGGAAGAAGAGGGATGGTAGCTGGTATCTATAGCAAACACAGACTTCCTACGTTCCCTCCTCAAGGGCCCCTTTGAGCAGACAACATCAGAAAAGAAAACTCTTCCAAAACAGAGGAAGTCTGTCCTTTTGCTGACATGTACAAATGTCTGTAACCTTCACTCCTTTTGCTCAAAATTTTCTAACCTGGTAGTGCATTCATTTATTAAAAAAATTGTTTTGCTTAGAATAACCCCTAAATATATGTTTACTAAATCAGTAATTATTTTGTGCCTCCAATGGTATTATTTTCTTATTGTTTGGTTCACAACAGTTGGGCAGGTATTTAGAATCTATTGGAATTTTCATTAGCAAGATTAGTAAGATACGATATACCCACTAAATGTGATGTTATTTTTTAAAGTGATAATAAAGTGAAAAAATTCTTAAATATAATGAAAAGCACAGAGGCAAGCAGAAGGCAGATGCAAAACTATATTTTGCATTTGATCTTAACATTAAAAAATACTTATTTAAAAAAAAAGACTAAAATACATCTATCATCAAATTCCCATTCTCCATAATTAAGAGAAAGCATAAATAAGTTGTGGTATAGGTACATGGTAAACATTCTTAAATTAACAAACTTTAGTCATACAAGCAAGCCAACATGGATGAATCCTAATATTATGTCATTAAATACATCAAAACAAGCTAAACTAAATATATCATTTAGACAACGTACATGGGCATGTGTGTCTGGGTGTGTATATTTGTGTACATGATGAAACTAAGAAAAGGAATGGTAATAAACACAAAATTTGGGACAACAATTATCTCTGGCAGGAAGGCACAGGGTTAAAGAGGAATAGGGGAAAAACAAACAGATATAGGTCAGTTATTGGTAACATTCTACTTCCTGAGAGTCAGTAGGTCTTTTGACATTCATTATGTTACATAATGATAAATAAACAAAATAAAGGTGACCATGCATGACCAATGACAATAGTGTGCCACAACCAAGAATTAAGATTTATTCAATTCTCACCATTGTTAGAAAACAAGGTATGGGTGACATTTTCCCATTATACTTTTCTAAAATGTTTAATTTCTATGCTTAGCATTATACTTTTAAATTTTAAAAACAATATAATATACTGACTTAGAAAACCAGTAGGTATAAAAATTTAAAAGATACTATGCCTGAGTCTGGGCAAATAAGAATTGCCAAATTTAGATCAGGCATTTGAATCAAAAGCTGGGGTTTAATGAATACTAAGCTGAAAACAGTTAGTGGTTACTATTTAGGCCTGATTCTATTTTCTTAATCCTGATGATTCAGATTCTTTTCTGAGAATGTGACCACACTGGGACCTAAAAGTAAACATCTGAAAGTGTTCCATTTTCTTGTCATAGTAATAACTAACACTGATTATTGCTGTGTGCCAGGTACTGTGCTAAGTGCTTTTCATTCATGGTCAGATTTAATACTCCCACAAAACAGGTGACAGTTACTAATAACATTCACATTTGACAGATGGGGAAACTGAGGCACAAAGAAGCTGGGTGCCTTGCCCAAGATCACACAACTCATGAATAAGGGGCCTCACAATTTGAGCCTAGGTTCAATATGGATATAGCCTCTTCTTGAGGAAAAGTAAAAAATACTTACAAATGCTGACATTTATAAATTCTTATTTACCAAAATGTAGGTATAATAATCAATCCAAGAGAGGGCTTAAAGTTTAGTTCTTAGAACCACGTGTGAAGGTACATTTAATGGCATCATTTCCCAGGGCACAGATTTGGAGACAGGCTGGACATGTACAGATCCTGAGGACATTTAGAAGGCAGAGCCCAGTTTATATCCCAACCTGCGAACGTTACTGGAATTCTCCGTGGTTCATTTCCTTCGATTGTAAAATTGTGATAATAGCAGTACTTACCTTACAGAGTCATTGCGTGTATTAAATCAGTGGGTCTATGTATAGCTCTTCGAACAATGCCTGGAACAGAGAGCTCACTAAATGTTATCTATAGTAATTCTAGTATTTCTCAGTATGTAATCTTTATTTGCACTCTCTCGTACATTCATAGGTTGCTTTGAATTATTTGAGAATTGAGAGAAGGTAAAAATATAGACTTGAAAAATAACTTATTAACATTAATACATTCACTTTTATAATCTTATACAGAGGCTTAAAATGTATAAGTTGGTTTTCTTTTGCACTTGAGAAAAATAATGCAGGGAACAGGACATCTGGATTCTGGTTACAGCTTTATCACTACTGTACAATCTTGAATAAGTCTCAGCTCCAGGCGCCTCCATCTTCATCTGACAGTAGAAATGATGACGCCAGGATCACCTGTCTGAATGCTTCATTCTGGCAAATCTGCATAGTAATGTCCTTTCCTCCCGTGATCCACACTTAATGAGCATCTTCTCTGTGCCAGACTCAGTGTTGGAGGTAGGACACGCAAAGTTTGTCACCTTGAGGAACTCGGGCTGGAAGAGCTGCGATCCTGGACTGGGCAAGTGTGTGCAAGTGACCGTGCCGGGGTGGGGAATGGACCGGAAGTGCACGTTCCAGTTACAAAAGGCAATTTTCAAATTTCAGAAAATTCACCAACTACACAATGAGAAATAATAGGTGGCATCATCTTGGCCATTCAGAAACAGGTTATTTTCCTTTTGACATAAAACTTAGGCATGGTTCCATTGAACTTTCTTCTACCTATAATTGTCCTCATCTGAAATGTACATTTTGCATTTGTTTTGGACCCTTTAAGATTCCACTAACCTTTCACTCAACTTCTCAGGACAGAACATTTGTATTTGTTTGGCAGAAATATTTTCACTGTCCAATTATTAAGTTAAATAGAAAATTATATTACTACTCTTTCATGTTTATGACTCTTGACATTTTTGCTTGACATGTTTTTAAAAAATAGTAACTTTGTTCATTAGCTGAAATCTCATTTAATACTATCCAATGTCAAAGGCAGGATTTGGTACACCAGTTTCCTTGGAGAAAAGAATGTGGGTCTCTAATTCAATTACACAGGGAACCGAATTTGATAGCCAAGACTATTTGCCAATATTTTTGTAGCCACAGTAACTTGGAGACCCAACATATTAGTTTTGAGTCAGGTCAGAAAAAGGTCTGCTCTGAGTCTTTCTGTCATGTGTATGCACAGTTCTTCAAATGTTCATTTAGTGACTGCTATGTGCACATCCATTCAGAGGAGAAAAGCCCACCATGCTGACCAAAACCTCCTCTCAGTGTCAGACATTAAGGTACCCTTCAGCCCCAAAATTCTATAGGCGCCGTATCTAAATAAAGGAGCAGGACTAGTACCAAACAAAAACTGATCTTCAGCTGCTTGTCGCCACAAACCTGCAAGGCAGGGGTTGGTGCAGAAAGAAGAGGTTTATTTAGGTGCTGCACAACCTGGAAGGGCAGTCTTCCCGGGGCTCAAAGACCAGCTCAATTTTTGGCTCAAGCCTGAATTTCTTATAGCAATAGGCAGAGGAGGGCTCTTTTCCTAACCCAATTACCTTTATAGCGTTTGGCAGGCTCAGGGCCCCTATCCGTTCATCTTTACAGCTTTCGACAAAATGCTCAGTGTAAGAACCTGCCCCTGCCTCCACCGTGGCCAATGAGCAGAGATCCTCAGGAGCTCCAAATGATGTTTTAAGGTTGCTGGACCCCAGGAAAAAATAATTTTAAGCTTTTTTTGTTAACCTAGTTTTAGGATAGTTGGTATTTCTTAGACTGAATCAATTCTTTTTTTTAAATCTTGCTTCTCAAAATATAATAAAAGGAGAAATACAAATGGCTAATAAACCATTAAAGCTGCTTGGAGCCCTGGCTGGTGTGGCTCAGTGGACTGAGCACTGATCTGTGAACCCAAGGGTCGCCAGTTCAATTCCTAATTAGGGGACATACCCGGTTTGCAAGCCATGTCTCCAGCCAGGTCCAGCTGGCGGCACTCAAAAGGCAACCATACATTGATGTTCCTCTCCCTTTCTTCTTCCCTCCCCTCCCCTCTCTCTAAAAATAATGAATAAAATATTTTTTTTAAAAAAGCTGGTGGCCCTGGCTGGTGAGTATCAGTGGATTGAACGCTGCCTGTGAACTAAAGGGTCACCAATTTGATTCCCAATCAGAGCACATATCTGGGTTGTGGGCCAGGTCCCCAATTGGGGTTGTGCAAGAGGTAACCACATATTTAAAAAAAAAAAGTTGCTTGGCCTCAAAGTGATAAGTGAAATGAGAACTAAAACAAAAATATTATTTTTATATTAAATTTGTAGCTAATTGAAAATTGATAATATCTAATGTCGAGGGTGGAGTAACATGCACTCTCACTTAACTATTAGACCTTAAAATAATAGTACAATTTCCCAGAAGGAAAAAATAAACTAATATTTTGCATATTCTTTAACCTCGAAATTCCACTGTTAAGAAATTATTTTAAAAACATATTTATGGGTGCATACAATATTTGCCTTCAAGTGTAATTGTTGCGTTGTTTTCATAGCAAATAGTTTTTAAAAATTAAATATCTAAAAATAAAAGATTGGTTAAATAAAAAAATGTTATACCCATTTGATGATATCGTGTAATCACTAAACATAATGTTATAATTTGTGGCAAGAACATATTTATAGTATATTAAGCAAAAGAGACCATGCCATGCTAACAGTGGTTATTCCTAAGTATGTAGGGATCTCAGTTCATCTTTAAATCTTTTTTAATCTTTTTTTTCTTTTGTTTTTTTTTTATGGTGAATGTATTAGCTATTTTAATAAAATAATAAAATATGTAATAATTAAGATGAATAAAATATAATGTAATATTTCTTAAACTTGTATGAACTTGTGCTACTAAAGCAAATAGCTATTGGCATTACCTTATAGCGCCTGTGACAGTAACTTGATTAAAATTTGTTTTATTAGTTTTATCTATTTAAATCTAAATAATATAGAATATAGTATTTGTTAAGGATACCGTAAACACAAAGGATTCTAGTGCCCCTGTTAGACATTCTGGATTGTACATGAAGTTGTTGTGCACTATTTCAGTGGACAGCTGGGATTTGTAAACTTGCACTCCTATCCATGGGAAACACATGGAAATAATAGGAAAAGTTGACAAATGTAAGTACTTTTGTAGTTGAATTCAAAATAATAGGGGGAGAAAGCCAACACTTATTGGTACCCAGAGTGGCCTACACTGAATTCCCACTTTTGCCTCTCTTTGACTGTGTAACCTTGGCTAACTCCCTCAACTCCATCAAAACAAGAATAATGATAATATCTACCTTTTCCAGTAGGATGAGATTGAAAGATGAGAAAGGTCGAATTTGCATTGTACATGGCAAACAAGTACTCAGTAAATTTGAGCTATAACGCTGTAATCCCCATCAATAAGTTTATCACGTGGTTGGTACATCTGAAGCCTCCTGCTCAGTTCCATCCCATTCCTCAATATTCCCAAGGAAATAGAAAGTGCGATCCATGGAATGGAGTTGAACTTGGAAATCCCCTTGCATTCCTACTTCATTTTCCTATGTGTGTGTGTGTGTGTGTGTGTGTGTGTGTGTGTGTTTGCCTTAATGGAATCCTTTTGTTTGAAAAAAGAAAAGCAGAAGAGGCCCTGTTCGCAGTTAATATTGCAAAGCCTGGAGGAGTAATACATTCGATGCTTTGTGGCCCACAGTCCAGCAGGAGTTAGGCTTCAGGGAATCCTCTTGGAATTGCATAATTCTTTTTTTCCTATTTTAAGTTCCCAGCCAGATGAACATCTCTGAGCAAATTGGTAAATGCTGCTGAAGTGTAGAGATGGGTGTCCCAACGCAAGGTAGGCCCCGTTATATTCAAGGCTCTGAACGTGGAAGACAGTGACCACTCTCTGTGTAAAATAATTAACCTGCTGAAACAATAATCACTCACAGGAAAAAATGTAAGAAAGGCTTACTTAAACCAGGAAAAGCATCAGCGAGTTCACTGTGACCTTCATGTAGCATCAGTCATTGCAAACTCAACCCTCATGTTCCTCAAGTAAAAACCCTCAGTCCTGAGCACGGCTGGGGGAAAAAATTGTTTGCTTCCTGAAAAACACAAAAGCTTATTTTTTCAGGTCTCAAAAAGAGATATAATTTACAGAACGGATAATCACAAGCAACACTTTCTGCTGAGAACAAAAACAAAAGGAAAAAAAATATTTATGGACATTCCCAAGAAACCACTCTGGTAAATCTTGCTGGAACTTTAATTCATATGGAGGTTTTGAGACAGCAGCACATGGCATGAAATGAAAGGGTGTATGAAAAATAAAGGACAACTCCGGTCTCTTCTCTATCCAGGCCTCTATAAATTGCAAAGAGAGTCCTTATTTTTAGCAAAATTGCTATCACATTTACAGACAGCAGTTCTGGACATGTGTCCACAGCCCCGTGCCAGCATCACTGTATTGCTGTGGGTCCAAACCCACTAGAACATTTTGTTTTCCAAACGCAGTTTTGCTTTAGAATACATTCACGTGGGGAGTAGGGAACGAGAACTCCTGAGGATAATGAGAAGCCAGGGCCTGAAAACAAGAGAAATCTGCTAGGGATCTCAAGGAGCAGACCATGAAAGAAAGTTCTTTTTTAGCTCCCAGTGAATTCCTCGGCAATTAGTGGTTTGTCTTGATGTGAGAGCAGCTGCAAGAACTGCGGCCAGCGCTCCAGTGCCTGCCTACAGCATGGGAATAACCTGGGCCAACAAGGGAAAGAAGCTGCACGTTGTTGTGACACAAAATATGTTTTCAAAGCCTTATGGGCCTCTCTTTTAAAAATACATGAAGCAAACAAGCAAAAACAAGCAAAAGGAAATTATCGTTGATCAGGATTTTGTCGATATTTCAAAGTAGAGGAGTGCGTTCATAAAGGGTTGTCTCTCAACAAGGAAATGTGTTTCAGTATGCCAAGCTGTCCTCCAAGAATTATCTGAAGCACTTGCAGAAATAGAGTCCAAGATAAATGGTTGTGGCATTTTGTAAGTAAGATGAGTCTAACTTCCGGCGTTACTCAAAAACATATAATAAAATGCCATGAAAAACCATATACTTCCAAAACCATCACAATCTGTTAAAACCAGTATTTATATATATAATTATATATTATATATATATATTAATAATATATAATATGTAATATATAATATTTATATATATATAAATAATATATATAAATGTTTTATTTATTATTTATTATTTTTAGAGAGGAGAAGGGAGAGAGGCAGAGAGGGAGAGAGACATCAATGTATGGTTGTCTTTTACCTGCCTCCAGCTACAGACCTGGCTGGAGACCTGGCTTGCAACCAGGTTATGTGCCCTGGCTGGGAATGGAACCAGTGACCTTTGGGTTTTCAGGCTGGCACCTATTCACTGTGCCACCAGCCAGGGCTAGTTATATCTTTTTTTGTTTTCCTGTTAAGTCCACTTCACTGCCCCCATCAAATGCTTGAATATATATATTGAGTACAATATATATGCTTATTGTACTCAATAGATAATTGGAAAGCATGGAAAAACATCACCTATCATTCCACTGCCCAGGGGCAGACATGATTAACATACTGGCATATTTTTCCCTTGAATTTTTTCTACATATTTTTAAGCCTAGTTGAGAGTGTGTAGATGTGTGGATGTGTGTGTTTTCATGTAATGTATCACAGAAATTTTTCTAAGGTCACAGAAAATACTTCATAATTATCATTTTGAAGGCAGCATGTTTTATCACATAGATATACCATAATTTGCTTAACTTTCCTGATTTAGATTTTGCACTTTCTTTTGTACATTTGTAGACTCTTTGAGTGTTTTGTTATTGCAAGTAATTGGGACCTTTTCTTGCCAAAATAGAACAGAATTGAGCCTATGTTTTTTTGTAGGTATATGTGTATATCTCAATTTTGAGTGCCGACACTAGGTATTTTGATTTATCTAATATTTATTTTATTTGATACAATTCCTCGAAAAGTAGGAAACTCATATCTAGAGTATAGAAAAAGTCCTGAAAATTAATAATAATAGATAAATAACCTGATTTTTAAATATTTTATTTGTTATTTTTAAGAGAGAGGGGCAGGGAGGAAGGAAGACAGGGAGCGAAACATCAATGTATGGTTGCCTTTCATCTGCCTCCAGCTGGGAACCTGGCTGGAGACCTAGCTTGCAACCTAGTTATGTGCCCTGACTGAGAATCAAACCATCAATACCTGGGTTCTGATGCTCAACCTACTGAGCCAAGGCCATAACCTGATTTTTATATGGGCAAAAGATTTGACTAGACATTTTCCTGAAGATATACCAATGACAAATAAAAAATAAAAACAAAATGCTCAACATCTTTAGTCATCAGGGGAATGCAAATCAAAACACAAAGATATATTACTTCATACCCACTAGGATGGCAATAATCAAACAGACAATAACAAATGCAGGGAGGATGCAAAGCAATTGGAATGCTGCTGGTGGGAATGTAAAATGGTGTGTAGCCACTTTGGAAAACAGTGTGGTAGTTCCTCAATGATTAAGCATAGAATTATCATATGACTCAGCAATTTTACTTGTAGGTGTATATACAACAGAAATGAGAATCTATATTTATACAAAAACTTGTCTATAGTAGCATGATCCTTTTTTAAAGAACATATTTTTTTATTTTTAGAGAGAGGGGAAGAGAGAGTGAAAATCAGAGACAGAAACATCCATATGTGAGAGAAACACTGATTGGTTGCCTCTCGCATGCCCACAGTTGGGGACCTGGCCTGCAACCCAGGCATACACCCTGACCAGGAATTGAACCAACCACCTTTCAATTTGTAGGCTGGTGCTTAACCCACTGAGCCACACCAAGCCAGGGCTGTAGAAGCCTTATTCTTAATGACCAAAACGTAGAAGCAGCCCAAATGTTCATCAACTGATGAATGGGTGAACACATATGATATATCCATACAAGGAAATATTAGTCAGCAATTACAAAGAACGCAGTACTGATATAGTATGCTGCAATACAGGTGAATCATGAAAATGTTATGTGAAGTGAAAGAAGCTAGTCACGAAAGATTGCTTATTTTATGATTTCATTTATATGAAATGTAAAGAATAGATGAAGCCATGGAGACAGAAAGTAGTTTGGTGGTTGACTGGAGCTGAGAAGGGAGGGAAGAAATAGGGTGTGACTGCTAACAGGTGCAGGGTTTCCTTGTGGGGAGATGGAATTGTTCTGGAATTAAGTAGTGGTGATGGTTGCACAATCCTGTGAATGTACTTAAAAACCATTGAGTTATACTCTTTAAGTGGGTGAATTGTATGGTATGTGAATTATATTTCAATAAAACTGTTGTTTAAAAAGACCATGTTCAGACTTTGGCTCATTTTTCATAATTTAGAGGTACCAATAATGAATACCCCATACACTTGGTAATATAGTTTCCCTAAATGCAAAGCATACTTTTGCTATCAAATTTATGTATAAGTGTTTGAGATGATCTTTTAGCCACAAGAGAGAATTAGTAAAGTGTCCAGTCAGGTTTCAGATGGTTGACTCACAAATGCTTGCCTTTTTAAAAACAGACTTTGGGCCCTGGCTGGTGGCACAGTGGATAAGGTGCCAGTTTGTGAACCCAAAGGTCACTGGTTTGATTCCCAGTCAGGGCAACATAACTAGGTTGCAAGCCAGGTCTCCAGCCAGGTCTGTAGCTGGAGGCAGGTGAAAGGCAACCATACATTGATGTCTCTCTCCCTCTCTCCCTTCCTCTCTCTCTAAAATAATAAATAAAATCTTAAAAAATAATAATTTAAAAAAACAGACTTTGGGCTAGGCTACCTGAATGAAACTACAGAATTATCTTTGAGAGAAATTAATCTATTACATAGGCTTTTACTATAAATTTGAAGCAAGTGTGAGCTTGCCCTATTCCAGGGACTGGAATAAGACTTATTTACATTTGAACCTCAGACATTGGAAAATGTTGACAAAAACTCTATAAATCTCACATACAGTGAGGTTATTTCCATTTCTAACCTTTCTAAGAATAAATGTAGTCTGACCACTTTAATTTAGTTGGCATTTGTTCGTCTAGATTTTCCACAAGTCTTTTGACAGCTCAGAGATGACACCTATTTGTGTAGTCACACAGGGGTGCGGTAGAGGAGTGGCAAGGTGGTGGAAGAATATGATGGACTATAAATAATTCTGTGGTTAGTTTCCCAGAAAATGTTATCTGCTACTAAAGCTTTCCTTAATCATTTTCACTTTTGCATGAATATATTAGGTTAGCCAAAAAGCTTGTTTTGTTTTTGTTGTTTTTTTCTGTAAAATAAAAGACATATTTTCCATTTTCACCCATAACTTTATTGATTTGGATATTTTGAGTATGCCAGCTATCTCCCACATTGTAGAATGTTGATTGTTCTCAATTACTGTCTCGATTTGATCACTATCAACTTCTACTGATCTATCCAACCATGGAGCATCATCCAGTAAGACATCTCCAGCCTGAAATTTTGCAAATCACTTTTTACACATGATCAGTCACACAGCACCTTCTCCATTTACTGCACAAATCATTTTGTTTTTTGCATTTCAGTTGCATGTTTACCTTTCTTGAAATAATAAAGCATAATATGCCGAAAACATTGCATATTTTCTTCCATCATCATTAACATGGCGATACAAAAATTCACCAATTTTGATATATTTTCTTTTTAAGTGCACACTGATCTGACAGCTAACAAATGCAATCTAACAAAATTATGTTAAATGATGTTAAAGACAACTAAGTACTTCTAGAGCCATCTTACAGAAAAAAAAACAACAAGCAAACATCTTGGCCAACCCAATATTTTAGATCCTTTCTGAGAAGAGATTCTCATACAAAGGTAAAAACTTGAGCACAAAGCTTTCAAGGAATTGGGAAGGGGACATAGAAGGAGGAAATGGGGTGCTCACAGAAGTAGGGGGGGGGCTTTATCCACCACCACACCTGCTGTGCTACCCATGAACATGTAAGTGCCCTACCGCGCCCGCCATACACCATTTAAATTGTTCCTCTCTGTTGATAAGAATGGTGGGTGGTCTACTGACAAACATTTTGAAAGTCTTCCATTCATCATCCAATCCCTTTTCTCTTCTCCCAAACCATGTCCTACTGAAGACCTGGCGTCAAAGCAAGTCAATATGACTCTAATATCAAAACTTGAATTATGGAAGGCAGAGTAGTGCATTGCTTAATGTCACCAGCCTACTCCAAGCTAGTCACCTTACTCAATCAGCTATGCAGTGACAACACCTCAGTTTATATCTCCACAACTGGCCACACCTTTGAGCTCCAAATCCTATAATCAAAAAACAGCATCACAGTGAACACACCCAAAACCGAACTCATCTTCCCCTCAAAAGTGCTCTTCCTTCAGGGTTCCCAATATTACTAAACAGACAGTCATGCAAACAGTTGCTCAAACATAAAAGTTGAGACCCATCTTGCTATGCTCCCTCATCTGACAAATCCAGGCAATTGGAAAAATAGCTGGTGTAACTCTCATGTCTCTCTTGAATCTGTCCATTTCTTTCAACTTCCTCAGCCACCATCATCTCCTGACAGGACATCTGAAATGACCTAAGTGGGTATCTGCCTTCAGATTTACCCCTTTTTAGTATGTCCTCCCCGCAGGATCCACAGTGATCTTTCTAAATCACAAAATACGAGAATATGAAACTCTCACTTAAAACGCATCAATGGCACCTCTTGACCTTAAAGTAAAAACCAAACTTGTTAACAAGGCCCCTGCTGAACCTCTCTCTGGAGATCTTTCGGTTCCGAGATGAGGCAGGCATTTCCTGTCTCAGAGGCCATTCTACCTGGAGAAGTTTTTCCTCTGAAGGGTGTTTTTACAAGCGGTTTCTCCAACATTGTAAATAAAGAATTCTCAAAGACTCACTTTATACCAAGTTCTGTGTCACATATTAGCAGCTACGTGTGAATACAGGTAGTCTATGCAATACTTATTTGTAGAGTACAAATGACTAAATAGGAAACACTAGTGACTTATTCATATTTCTCTTTTATTTCGCAAGCACTACATTCTATAATGCTGTAAATATTGTAACTTATTGTATTTTAATAGTACTTGACTTTGATATAATTTTAGTTTTAATTCAACATAAGTTAAAATTTTATCCAAACACTTTTTAATGATACAGATTCTAATCACTTTCTTCTAGTTTTTAAATTTAATTCTAGAAAATTTAATTTAAATTTGGTGGGTTAGAAATGGGCAAAGAAAGCATTTGAAGCCATGTGGACATGAGTTCAAATCCCCACATACGGTAATTAGGTAAGGTTGAAAAATTGCTTCACCTACGAAATAAAGATATTTGATTTACAAGGTTGTTGCGAAGATTAGATGAAAAAGGGCCACATATAATTTCTAATTCATAATGGGCCTTTAGCAAGCTTTAGTCTTCATCATTTAATTTCTATTTTATATATCTCTGAATAAGACATGCCCACAGGTGATACTTTTTAAAATAGAGACACACAAACACCCATTTTATAAACATATACTGTAAAGACCTCCCCAGATTAAACTGAAACTCAGATAGGATGTGGTGGGACTATTTGAGTCTGCTGTTTGGGCCCCTGGAGCAAAGCCAAGGTAATTAAATCTCTTACAAATTTAGTTATAAAAAGACTCCAGCCATTGGCCACTGCAATCACTCTATTTCTGGGAAGAAAGAAGACAGGTTTATTTGCAGGATCCCATGCTTAATCATTAGTAGTAAATGAGTTAGGACCAGAACTAATCAAAGCAGCAAAACAGCTGATGATTGCTGTTTTGTAAAAGAAAGCAGTAATTGATGTTCGCGCAGGTTAAAGCGGCCAAAAAGAACTCTAAATAAATGGCCCAGCTCTTTTACTCCCTTTACAATTTGTTTTCAATGGTCTTTAGTCTGTGATTATTTAAATATTCATTTATTTCGGAAGCCTATTTGTGCAAGTCCCAATTAAAAAGCCAATCACGTTGTTAATAAATTGGGCTAACAACTTCTTTCAGAGGAAGGAACAAATAAATCACAATGTTTCATCTATAAAATTTGACTTTGTACGCGTATATAAGCAATTAATTCCATTATAACCAGAGAAGGTCTGAAACCTCATGGATTTTTTCATGATGATTGATTTACAGAGGAAGGAAGGACTACAATATGTCTTATGCAACATAGGGAATCTATTGTTCTATTTGTTCAAAATTATATCATAATTTTCTCCACACATATTTTGTACTCATTTGTTTACTATTTAGTATAGCTAGAGTGTCTGTAGACTTACTTTTATGTCTGTAACTGGTGACCTAGTTGCATTTCACCATCTGGCTAGAATTATTGGTATAATTAGCATATATCTTTCTTTTGGCTTTCAAAGGGGTATTACAATCACTAAATTTAAATTCCGGTGGTGAACCACAGAGGGCAGAATCCTTTTCACTAATTATAAAATAATCCCCTTTTTTGCTTATTCCGAAAGTTGACTGACCACAGCATAGGGCTGGCATGGGACCTAAACGTGAGAGATTATTCATTTGATTCTGACCACACTTCCACCACCCTGCCCATTAGAGATTCTTGAACAATTTTCTTAGTAACAATATATTTTAAAGGAAAAGGACTTCATTGATTTCAACAATCTGGGAGATCAATCTGTTTCCTATAAGTAAAAATTTTACTTTTCCATATAATATGAAGATAGAAAATATGTGAGTGTGTTCATGTGTGCATTAAGGCAACTATGTGTATGGAAAATGTTGGAACTTTTCTACTCTTGGAAAAATTTTTTTACGTAAACTTAAAATTGTTGTTGCATTACATTTACCCCCTTTTCCCCGCACTGCTCTCCCCTGCCCCATCCTCCCCATCTCTTCTCCCACTCAATCCCACATGTTGCCCAGGTCCATGGGTCATTTGTACGAATTCCTTGGAAAATATGTGATAAGTAAGGAAGATGTCAGAAGATATGAAAAGGGCCATGGTGATTAATATTTTTGTGTCAACTTGACAGAGCTAAAAGATGCCCAGATAGCTAGTGAAACATTTCTACATGTGCCTCGGAGGGCGTTTCACAAGGTTAGCCTGTGAGTTGGTAGACGGAGTAAAGATCAACCTCACTAACATGGGAGGACCTCACCCAACCACTGAGGGCCTGGGTAGAAAAAGGCAGAAGAGTGAATATGCTCTCCTTGCTTGAACTGAGACATCCATCTTCTCCTGCCCTTAACCCTGGCCCTCCTGGTTCCCTGGCCTGCAGACTTGGACTGAAATGATACCAACCAGCTTTTCTACTTTTGCAGATGGCAGGATGTGGGACCTCACAGTTGCCACAATCACGCAAGCCAATTCCTATATTACTGCAGTAAATCAATCTCTCTCTCTCCATACATAAATATATATAAATTCTCTCTGTATATATAAAAGTTATTATTAGGAATGGAAAATAATACAGATGAGTTCAATGGATAAAGATGAAGAGGCTGTGGGAGTGTGGTCTGCTGGTTCTGGAAGCCAAGGCATGATCTAGCTATGCCAATGATTTTCTAGCAAGGAAACATCTTCAAGAGTTTGACAGCCCCTGAGGATCGGAGTGCGCCGTATCGGAGTCTCACGGTGACTCCTAATAAAGGCATGGAGCATACAGTGCGGCAAAGAGGGCAATTAAAAATGGCCTTACTTGGATCAAGAAATGAAGCCTGCCCTTCCCAGTCCCTTCTCAAATACAAGAGCTGGTCTTTGCAGAGTAACTTCCACTATATTCCTGGGGAAACAGATTTTAGAGATCCTTGAACTGCGTTGGTTTGGAATCTGTTGTGTTTTCCAAGTAAGTGTCCTACTACACGCTAGTTCCTCACCTGCGGGTTCCTGGTGCAAATAAAGCCTCCAAGGGCCCCTGCAGTAAAAATGAATGTTTAACACAGCTGAACGTGGCACTTCCAAAAACTGGGCACACATGCTTTCTTCCTTTGCCATATACCTAATAACATTATGAGGAACATGAGTTTCGGGAAACACAGAAAAACGTGTCAATTAAGATGGTTTCAGCGCAAATAACAGAAAACCTAAAAGCAAATGACTTTAAACATTGGGACATTTTTTTTTTTTTTAATTACATTCTGAAAAGTCAGTAAGATGACTGCTGTCATTGCTCCGGTGGATTCAGGGGGACAACAGCAAGGCCAGCACCTGTGGGATTCTCTTGTCCGTCCCTTCGTAATTACAAGGTGATTGGGTGGGAGGCTGTGGGCATTTCTGGTTTCCATGCAGGAACCAAAAGCCGTTTATCAGCTACCCAGCAGAATTCCAGGTCACCCCGCCCAGCTCCAAGGGAGCTGGAACAGCCTCTGCACTGGACGCAGAGGAGAAGGGGGCTGGCCACCGCTGGTGGGTTGGCCAACCTGCCGTCCTCAGCAACAGAACTACTTAAGACACCTGTATGCTTTCAGCTTCCACCAAGACACACAGCTACAACCAGCTGTATGAATTTCATTTTCTTCCTAACAAGAACGTTCTATTCATGAGGCTGTCTAAAGAAGGGGAAAAAGATCTAGTAAGGCCCGTGTGAGAGGCTCTTCTCAGGCTTAAAGTTATCTTCTCCCTCCAATGCCCTGCTCCTTCCAGAGACAATGTTTACACCACGGGACACTTTTGGTTTTTAGAAGCCACATCCCTGGCATTGGGCCATTATCTATAAGGTCCAGTCATTCTCAGCATACACTAGGGAACTGAACAAAGTTCTTACTGCTCTAAAACCTCTAGGATTCCTCTTCTTGTTACTTTGATACTTTCCCACTCTTCCCAAACTGCCTTTCTCAATAGATCTACGTATTTGCAAATAAAAGTTTCACTGGGATTAAAAATAAAAAATCTTTCCCTTGAAGCAAAGCATAGTCTCCTGATATAAAAGGAAAAATTGCTGGTAGAAATCATAAATTAGTATTTCAAGAATTATTTGGCCACACACTTTACAAAAACTTTTTATAATCACAAATTCAGATGTTTGGTATTTAATGTCTGTCTCTTCTGATAGATTGTAAGCTTCGCTTATTTGACCAACACCTGCTTAAGGATTCTTCTGTTCCTCACCTCTTGCCAAAATTTCACCCTGTGAGGCACACCCTCCTCCACTCCCTTTCCTCCCAGCTGGTGACTTCCTGAGGTTTCCTCAGCAAGCAGAAACTGATCAGCCCCTGCCTTCACACTTCTATTGCCATCCACCTTCTTTTCCATCTCTGCCAGGAAAAAACGTGTTGCTTTATTCTAGTCAAGGTTGACCCCTCCAGCTGTACTTGTGATCTCTTCCCTTTCTCTGCCATTTTCTATCATTAATCATTTCACCTCCTGCCTTTCGATGCCACCTCCAAGTGGACTCCTCTTTGCCTGCTAAAACATTTTTAAAAACACTCTGCAAACTATTGTTCTCCTCCTCTTCTCCCTAGATTTCTTGGAAGGGTCATCTGTGCCTGTGGCCTCTACTTTCTCACGATTTTCTCAACTATACACAAACTCATGATTATAGAGATATCGTTATATCGTTATATCCAACTACCACTTCTCAGTCCTTCTTCTCTTGAAAGTCTGCTTGTTACAGTTCACATGAGACTCACTGCCCTGGCTCTTTTGGACTTCTCCTCCCATCTCAATCATGCTAGAACTAGGAGAGCCAGTTAGAATATCATTGTAAATATCTAGATCAGTCAACAAACTAAAAGCAGCCATTGTCTCTTTTTATAGAGTTTTATGGGCACACCCATTCACTTGCATATTATCTATGGCTGTTTTAATGCTCCAATAACAGAAATGGGTAGTTATGACAGGATGCTGTCTGGCTTACAAAGCCTAAAATATTTAATAACTGACCCTTTATAGAAAAAGTGTGTTGACCCCTTTCTGGATGATCTAGACAATCTAGACCAAAATGAATGTGTATCCAATTGTGTTTCCAAAATATAAGAATCAAGAGGAAGTGACTGTAAGATATACAAAGAGGTATCATTGATGAAAATTAATGATTAATTGAAAGAGGTGCAGTAAGCTAACAACTTTTAGAATGACACATAGAGAATCCAGTTGTGATGTGTGGATAAAAGGGGCTAAAGAGGTAACATGAAGCCAGAAGTTTGGGTGAGCAGGCATACAGAAAGGAAGAATATTATCATTATCATGTTTTTACTTAGAGCTATTCTATATTTGAGGGTACTTTATTATACCTCCCCCCCCCTCCAAAAAATAATAATACACGTCACTTCAGTGCCCAGGAGAAAAATTTGGATTAAAGAGAAAATTTGGGAATGTCTATGTCCAGAAAAAGAAAGGAACAGAAAATGTTCACAATCAATCAGGAATTTCTAATGCATCAGTTTCTCCTTCCTACAGATTCACTTGTCAAGTTCCGCACACCATTTCTTCCTCATTACACTTTATACTTCTTACATAGTGATGTTAGCACGTACAATTGGCCCTTGTTATTCATGGACTCCATATAAATTCACTTTCTTGCTATAATCTATTTGTAACCCCCAAACCAACATGCCTAGTGTTTTCATGGCTATTTGCTAACATCTTTGCAGTGGTGAAAAATTTGTTTGATACACTGTTCTCAGCTGAGGTTGAACAAGGTGATGATCTGCCTTCTTAGTTCTCCTAAGACAAATGTCCTCTTTGTGGTCTAATTAGTGTCATGTTTTCTGCATTTTTGTTGATTTTACTGTTTAAAATACTCCCAAAGCATTGAAGTACTATGTGGTGCTCCTATGCACAAGGTTATTATGTGCCTTAGGGGGAAAAATGCATGCATTAGATAAGTTTTGCTCAGGCGTGAGTTCAAGTGCAAGCAGTGGGTTCAATGTTAATAGACTACACATTAAATGTATCTTTAATCAGTAACAATAAAACAAGGTTATATAATGATAATAAAAATGTTACGAAGAGCTTTCAGGAGCCTAATCCTGTACTACTTCTATGAGAAGTATTCAGTGCTTATAGGAAATTTATAGAACCTAACTTCCATAAATGATAGGAATTGACTGTATCACAGGGCATAACCAGATTATAAACTTCTTGAAGAATCCTTCATTCATCTTTTTAAAAAAGATTCAATTTATTTAAACTAAACAAACAAACAAACAAAAAAAGCCATAAACACTTCAACCACTTCTGGTAAACTGAATTAGAATTTCTGATTCATCTTTATGCAATAGATAGTACTCTGCCATTCACTGATATTTTCTTAAAATATCTATTATTTATTACCAGAGAATAGACCTTGTTTACAAACTTATGTGACTTTTCCAACAGACAATTTCTAAAAACGTATCTGTATTGGCAAGAAAGTTCAAAGATGATGTGGGTCAAAGGCTAGAACCTTGAGCAAGAAGGTTTGCCTTTAAGAAGAACACATTTAGAAATATTTTAAAACAAGACAACCATAAATGTAAAAAAGTGCTTTTTAACCAAAAAGATCAAGTTGATGTAACAGTTCTTTGTTTTTCTTTTACTGATAACAGTATCATTCAATATGCCTTAAGCAACATGAATATTTAATGGAAGATGAAGGGTGATTATAATTTGTGTGAAATTTACAATTAGGAATTCAAAGTTTTTTAAACTCATCAAATTATAAGCTGATAATTTCCCAAACTGTTAGTTGAATAACTTAATACAAATTGAAATTAAATTGTTTACACAAGTGAATAAGGATGTTCCTAAATCAGATTATCCAGCTGAAAATTCAAAAACAGAAGAAATGTAAACAGTTATAAAATATCAACATTTATAAATGTTGCTTAGAGCAAGACTATTCAAAGTATGGCCCATGAACTATCTGCAACCAGTCTAAAATGAAAAAGCAAGCTGCGCTGGGTGAAAATCAAACACATCCCTCACTAATCAGCTGACCTTCTTTTTTAACATCAAGACTCTTGACGAAGGTATCAAAGTGTTGACTTCTGTTACAACGCAGCTATCTTACCTTACAGGTACTGCTCGACTTCTTTAAAGTGCCATTGTAATTTTACTACTCAGAATTAATTACCTTGGTGTGGGGGGAAAAAATTAAAATCACAATTGTAATTGTCATCTACACTTCTAATTTTCAATCCCATCTATCTAAGGATCCTATGGAAAAAGCAAATTAAACTTTATAAATTCATCATAATTTAACATTAATCCAGATGTGTTTAAATGTTACAGGCATCTATTCGCCTCAGTGGGGCTCTCCAGATTCCTGCTTTAGAGAAACATCATCTGCTTTTGATACACATCTGCTTTCAATCTTGGGAGCAAAAGTGTAAGAACTGAGTCATTTGTTAATAAGTTATCGCTAAAGATTGGTTTACTTTATTTTTACCTTTCAATCAGTGAAAATATTAAATTCACCATCATGAAAAACATGAATTTTTATACTGTTTGTGCAACCACTAGTTGTGCTTTCACAATGAAAATTATTAGGGAACAAGGCCTGGAAACTCACAACCGTGTGTAGTCTCATTAACTAAGAGGAAGAATATAAACTATTTTAAGATCCCTAAGAAAGCTGGTATAAAATATTTTAAGAACTATCTTATAATTCAAAATTCCACTATTTCTTGATTTTTTTTAGGATAGCACAGTTCCTCTAAAAGTTTAAATATATAATACAGTCTTTTGTAAAAGTAATCATTTCCT
This sequence comes from Noctilio leporinus, assembly GCA_004026585.1. Taxonomy (NCBI): domain Eukaryota; kingdom Metazoa; phylum Chordata; class Mammalia; order Chiroptera; family Noctilionidae; genus Noctilio; species Noctilio leporinus. The sequence continues at coordinate 57,730 of PVIW01003692.1, forward strand.
CTCTCCAATGGCTTACGAAGCTTTAGCTGCATTAGTTTAATACTGAAGGCAAATAAGTGGACAATCGACAATTTACAAAAACTCATCAGTTTTACATATACAAGAGCCAAATTTAGCTTCTGTTTTATTGATCCCACAAACTGCTCCTTAAAAATTTGAATGTATATTCATATGTCCTAAGACAAGAGCTCCTTTGGCACCTGAGTTGAGCACAACATAGAGTGAAGAATGTCCAAGGGAAAGTTGTCTAAAGACTATGTTTTACCTATCTACACATATATACATATACCTACACTATACATATATGCATGTGCACACACACAAATGAAATAACTTTCCTTCAAAAACCGCTAGAGATGTAAAAGGAATTGACCACTGAACCAGATAAAGTGAACTGATAGTTATTAAAAAGTTTTAGGTTACTTGGAGTCTGTCCAAATTTCAACAAATTAAAGATTTTAAAGTAATATATAATTCAAGGGATTCAAGGGAATAAAGTCCAGGATGTTCTTTGAATCTAAAAATAATTTTGCTATAGTAACATGGGCATGAGATTGCAATTATGTTAGCATGAAAATATAAGACTTGTTAATAGTCACCAGGTAGCAAGTCAAAGATTACCCCGTAAGGAGTAAACTTCCCCATATTAGGACTGAATACAGTCAGGGGACCACTTATCAAACATTCTGCTGTCCCCAATCTCTTTAACTTGCACTGTCTCAGCAACGGACCATTAGAGGCCACCCTGCAGATAGCCGTCTGCTGGGCCTCTGGTCACTGGAATGTCACACAAGAACTTTAGAAGAGCCTGATGTCATCATGTTTATGATCACATACACCTTGCTGACTTTGGCATTGTGCTAATAATTCTACTGTGATTTTTTATGCATACCTTTAGAACTCTGAATGACTGGCTTGTATTTCACGACTTAGAAGACATCTACAATCCTGTAATTTGCCTAAGTCTGTCAGCATTTTCTTCTACACTTAATAAATATGTTTGGCTGACTAAAAATGAAGCACACTCAGTTTTACCTAAGTATTCTACTTTCGAAACTGGAGGATGAAGATCCTCTCCACTTGCATACCATATGTTCTCCATCTATCAGATCCTTTTACACCTGAAGAATACTGAGATGGGCAAAACACATTTGAGTTAAAAAATGCTATGCCATTCTTTGCTCTGCTCCAACCTGTACATAATATCCTTATTCAGGTTTCTAACTCCCCCTTTGCTCTGGTTCAAGGACTTATCCTATCTCATAGCAGACCACGTATAACAGAAATCATGTTGTTTCAAAATATTTGTGACCAAAAAACATTCTCAAATGTAAAATAACTCTTGAACATCTATAAAATTATACATATTTTTGCTTGCAAGTGCTATCCTAAAAATTTTTTCTCAATAGAGGCATGGTATCGGACTTTTACCTTAGAAAACATTAAATTCAAATGTCTTCATTTTGTTCTGTTTACATCAACCGTAATACAACTCAAATCACTTTTTTCCCTGATACATAAACATTCTGATAAACCCATGTGAACTTGAATTCTTCCAACAACATGTAAACTCATGTGCACACTTTTAATTTTGGTCATATATTTAAATATTTTCTTCTTTTCATAGACGGTACTCAGGATAGGAAATGAAATTATGCTAGTGAGTAGTAACTTAACATTAAAAGAATCCTTAAATTTTTCTATGCAAAAGTGCATTTACAATATAAACAAGCCATATATAAAGCTACAAACCACAATCGCACACTGGAGTGGATTTCAAACTTCAAATTCAGTCCAAATCAGTTGAAAAGAAAAGTGCTAACACAGCAAGTCTGAAACAAGTTCATGGGGATTGGGCAATGAGTCATCAAAGCGAAATCTTTTGGAAACCATACTGCTATCCTCTGGGATATTCTCTTTGTCTTCTCGAGCACTGCAGGTGCCATTGCAAGACTTCGAGGTCTTGTCTTCTGAGGACCTTGTATGATCCTGACTTTGAGAGCAACCGGAAGTTTCTTCAGGGTGAAACAAACTTTCAAAGTCCCATTGCTGTAGCCAAGAATGAGAAAGGCAGGTTTCTGCTGTTGGTCTTTTCCTTAGAAAGAAAGCATCAAGGAAAAATTGAGAACTAAAAATTAAGTTGTAAATGTCTGCAGTTCAAAATATCCTAAGTTGTGTTTTGTTAATTATGAAAGTAACATATACTCATAGTATAGAAAGGAGTAATAGGAAAATTGAAGGACCCAGAAATTTCTTTAATTCTGACATGTGCTAATAAAACTTCAATTTATCCTGGAGCTTACAGATGAAACTAGCTGAAAAGCTTGAGAATGTAATGTAAGCCTTACAAATAAAAATTAGTAAAATTATTGTCTCCGAGGTTTATTGACCCTTTGAAGGGAAATATATGTAAGTAATTTGTAACCTCTATTATTATTTTGTGTTATTAAAAGCAGTTAACTGCTAAATCTTAAAAACAAGTGACTCTTCAATGATATTCAGCATTAAACATTTTGAGGTTTTAAATTGTTTTCTATTATGCGCCCTGGCTGGTGTGGCTCAGTGGATTTAGCACTGGCCTGTGAATCCAAGTGTTGCTGGTTTGATTCCCAGTCAGAGCACATAACCAGGTTGTAAGCTAGGTCTTCAGCCAGGTCCCTAGATGGAGGCAGGTGAAAGGCAACCATACATCGATGTTTCTCTCCCTTTCTTCCTCTCTCTTTAAAAATAATAAAATCTTTAAAAAAAAATGGTTTCTATTATGACAGTAATATAGTCAAATATCACAGTATTTCAAAAGTAAGGAGAACACCTATCTTTACTCCTTACTCCAACCTTCACACAACTACCACTACAATTAAAACATGTTTCCTCAGTCTTGGTTTTTATGTTCATCTTTTCCAGATTATAAATAAATTAATGTGTTCATTATAGAAATTTTAGAATCTAGGTAAGAAAAATATTTAAGAAAATGAAAATTTCCTATAAGCAGAAACAAATAGTATTGGTATTATTTCTAATAAATAACCATTCATGTCAAAGAGCCAGTGAGAGTTTGTTCAAGCATTAGCCAATAAAATAATTAACAAACCTATGAGGTTTTTTTTCTTGAACAGATAAGGAAACTGAGTCCTTCAGAAGATTATTTATTAGAGATAAAATAATTAATTATTAGAGATAAAAGACCTGACAAGTGATAAAACTAACCCCCAGCCCAAGGCAGTATTAAACAGCTTCTACATTAAGGATATCTAGGCCATTCAATTTCATTTTTCCTGTTAATTTTAAATTGAATTATTATTGTTGTATTACAATGTTTTAAAAGTCAATACTGCTGATCCTGCTACAGGAAAGGAAGGGTCAGCTGCCCACTGCCACCACTTTGAAATTGCCTACTAGTGAGGTTAAGCGTTCTAAGCCCTAGTTTCAAGTCCCATCTTAAGTAAACAATGAGCATCTGATCCTTAAAGATCTGACAACTAGTAATTTGTACTTGTTACACAACTATAATTATTGAACTACAAATCATTCACAACAGAAGTCTTATAACCAACCATGTACATTGTAACCCTTCCATTTCTAATCAATTTAGGGAATTTTAGGAATTAATAGCAGGTTGAGAGAAAAAAAAACCAAATCTTCACTCTAAATATCCTACTGTGTATTTTATATTTTCCATGTTTGAAGTTACAAATTTGCTATTTAATGACCCTCATACAACCTCTTTCTCCATTTTACCTGAGGTCATAGTTTTAATAATTTTATACTGTTTTAGAATGTATCTTAATAGACATATATTATTTATTTATTTTGTAATAGTGTTTAAACAAATTAATGCTGTTACTTACTCAGGATTTTTTACTAAAAGACTCTGGATAAAATCTGTGGCCAGCTGTGAAACTGATGAAAAAGTTTCTTCTGAATAATCTACATTAACTTGAGAAATATTGAGGTATGTTTCTTGATTATCTTCCCCCACAAATGGGGATGTATGAGTCACCAGCATATAGGCTATTATACCAACATTCCTTAAAAAAAAAAGGGGAGAAGAGGGGAATTTAAATGTGTTAATCTTAAAACATTTATACAAAACAAAATTGATACTCAACATATTCCCGTCCTCAACTTGTACAGTGAAACTACAGACTTAAATTGCCTTTTAGAAGTTTCTATATTGTTAAAACTAAAATAATTGTGTTATCTCAAAGTTTGCTCACAGAAAAAGGGAGGGAGGTGAGGGAATGCACATGTGTTATATAATTATGCATATAATATATTAAATATTTATCATTATCCCAAATGGTGCCCAATGACATTGTAATGATCTGGGAGACATACACAGACCTTTTGTGCAAGTATGGCAAAGCACAAAGTTTGGTAGGTATACTTTTCACTGTAATACTTTTCAGGGCCTTAAATACATTAATGACAAGTCCTGTGCTCAGGAGCCAGAAAAAGGTAATACATACAGTATGTTTCACCCACTTATTTAGCCACAGGACCCTTTCTTCTTGGCAAGCCCATTACAGGCCCATGGAACACAGAGAATGAGTCTAAGTAAGCTCTTCCACTCGGTTTGTGGAGCCAGACCCTCACCATGGTCCCAACCTAAGTTCCACTATAAATTCCAGTTCTACTACCTATAGTCTTCTCTCCTGCTAGCCACAAAAACTCCTGATACCCTAGTTTATAAAAGTGTATCTTTTATGATATACTCCTACACAGCTAAACTTCTGCATTGCCCTGACCTCGTTTTTCTGCTTAGTAAACACCTCCCTACTTTTTCTAGACTTAGATCAGATGTTTTCCATCTGGCGCTTGTCTGATGCTTCCTCCAAGCTGATTGCATAGCATTTCATCTTTATGACAGAGCATGCAGCACAGTACTGTGACTATTTTGTTCTTTTACTAGATTTAGTCTTTTTCCTACTTATTTCTGTACCTTTGGCTCAGAGCCAAAGTGTTACTTAAAAAGAATGAATAGATAAATGTTTTCCTGTGGGATAATAATGGCACTTGAGTAAAATCTTTTCAAGAAAGCCTCATTATTTACATTTGGAATCAAAGAATCCTAGCATATACAATACCCAACTTTATTAATAAAAGCATTTAGGTAGTTAACAAAATCTTACCACATATCTGTTGCTGTGGTAATAGGGTCATAATTCAGGATTTCTGGAGCTGAAAGAGAAATACAATTGAAATTCAATACTGTTCAATTTAAAAACATGAAAATTACTTTACATTAAAACTGGATTTAATTTTAAAGAACTACTAATAGAAGAGCAACAGAAATTTAACATCATATTAATTATCCTGTGATTCGACATTTAAACATATCTAATGTTAAGCAAATTATATAACCACATGATTCAAAAGAACCAATAATATTCTTATAGTAACTGGTAGTTATATAATTTTTTAACTCATTAAGATTTATTTCAGAAAATGTAATTACAAAAAAGTAAAACATTAGAAGCTAGAGTCTCCTTAAAACTTTATTTTACTACTCTGGTAGGAATTCATTTGGATTACTTCATTAGACTAATTTAAGTTTTTCTTTTCAGGGTAAATAGCATCATACGCATGTTATAATGACATTATGAGCAAATTATGTTTCCTGGAAGGACTCTAGATTCTCAAGTAGGTTAAATATCCCTCTTAACTGCCACAAACCTAATTTCCTAAGCAATGAATTTCTCACATCTCTCCCTTGCCTAAACAATTTTACAAGTACAAAATAAATTCTCTGTACTTTCAAAACATTAGCTTAAATTTCAAGTTAGTAGAGCACAAACTCAGATTTATGCTTGACTAATAATTTTTTTGTTTCACAGTATGGTTTCATAACTTCTCCAAGAAAAATTGTTTCCAAAGGCTAACAGTTTTGTCAATAAAGCCTTTGCGACATAGAAGCCACTGCACCACCTAACACCTTTTCATATACTTCTGTGAGCTGAGTTACCTATAACTACAGCCGTTATTCTAGGACACTATCACCTCCATCAGCATTCAAAAGTTTGTAACTTGCTTTGTTTTTCATTTTGGTAAAGTGAGCTGCCTAGCTTGAGTAGCACCTGTTCTGTTCAGTTCTGTGCCTGCCCGGGAACATCAACAAAAGCAAAGCCCAAAGAGTGTAAAAAGATTACCATACATTTAAAAACCTTATATTTATGTTATTTCATACAACTTTAAAAATCTTTCATCTTCATAATCTAATTTGTTGGTTCAGTACAATATTACTAGATTATCTAATCATAGATATTTTTTGTCATCCTTCTTCAAAATCCTTTAACATTTATAAACCAAGGCAAAACTTCACATTTTAAACAGCAAAAAAAAACAAACCAAAACAAACAAACAAAAAAACAAGGCATAAGGGGTCTTTCTAACAATTCCAGCAAACTGAAGATATCTGCATTATTTCAAACGCTGTAGAGTTGGGACCAGGACAGGGCAGAAGTGATGACTGCTCCAACAGCCTGCCTTCAAAGGCAATAATGGGCCCTTGACTCTGTTTTCCTGTTTCCATTTTCACCTGCTCCCTTTTTCCCAAATATTAAACTTTTAACTTATATGCTCAACATCCTGTGAATTGTGAATGTTTCAATAATCTTACATTTACTGTAGTTCTTGCAAATGTGCCATAACCAAGTTTCAATGCACAAAAATACCTGAACCAAATATATCCTGGGATTACATGCTCTAAAATATACTTATACAGAGGTATCATTTAGTTAATTTCAAAATGGCATAGAAAATACGAGGAAACTCTTACCTAAGTATTCTGGTGTTCCCATGATTTCCCGAAGTTCACATGCATTTCCTATTTTTCGAGACATTCCAAAATCTACAAGTTTTATGTCCCCAAGAGGGTATATGCTGCTCAGTAATATATTCTGTGGCTAATAAAGCACAACAACAACAACAAATGAGAAATGCTGAGCAATAAAAGACTACTGGTCTCAGACCAGAGGGAAATTAAATGTAACTTACTGTTTATATATTTCATTAGCTCAGTCATCAAACATTTACCAAACTACTATGTAGAAGGAGCTATACACTCAGTGATAAATAAATACTCTCAAAGATTTCTAGTTTGGAGGGGAAAGTTGGATGCACAGAGAGGCTGATGAAGTGATTACGAGATACAGACTACTCAGTAATAAAGACTACTTAATTCTGCCCGTAAGAAAGTCCCAGGCGGCTCTGTCCTAAAGAGAACGTTTCAGCAGAATCTCACGTACAAATAGGCGCAGCCAGGTAGAAAGGTGCTCTGGGGAACAGCACGAAAGAAGGCATGCCCTTCCAGAAACAGAAAAGAGTTCAGTACGGTATGACGGCCTGGGTCTGACAGTCCCCAGGTTGCTGCTTAGACAGGAAGGTGCATGCAAGAGTCCATGGAAAGGAGATTATATAGAAAACAGAGCGCTTACTGTTAAAAAAAAAAAAAAGATACAGATTGATTCAGATTTTAAAGCTCCTCAATAGCAGTGGAGGAAGGATAAGGAGAAAGGATAATAACATGGGAAAGGGGCCCAAATGATCTGCGCAAAAAGAGGAGGAGCCAAAAGATGCAAGGCCTCAAGAGAAAGACGAACGAACCTGAGGGACAAGGAAATGAGGACTAGTAGAAAGTCACCTTACAGACAGAGGTCAGAACTGAGTACTGTAGAGGCGGTTTTTAAGACACAGGAGCCAGAATGTAAGAGGGAGATGGGGAGGAGTGATTTAAGGCTTAGAGCATAGAGGAATGCTGGTTTTTAAGAGTCCAGCGATTGGTGTGAACTGCTCGCACATGCAGGCGCCTCCTCCCTGCCGCCACTAAGTCCAGCCCCCGCAGCAGCAAGGCACACACACAGCACACCCGTCGAGCCCAGCATGGTCTGACTTCTCTTTCCAACCGACACCAACCCGTCAGTGTGCAAACCAACAGCAGAAAAGGAACAGCTGTTCCTTAAAATCACATGGCGTGTTACCTTTAAATCAAGGTGTACAATGTTATTCTGATGCAGATAACAAACTCCTTCAAGTATTTGTTTAATGAGTCTGATAATGTCACTTTCAGAGACCATTTCAGCCAGCTCAGGTAAACACAAGTTGAAAATTTCTCCACCTGCAGCACTGAAATGAAATTTAAATAGAAACTTGAAAAATTATTGACCCAAATATGACACTTAAATACTGTATACCTGTTGAGTAAAAGACACAGGGCCATCTAAACTTTAGTCTCTATAATACACACATTTAAGGAGTGAAGAGAGGATGTGAGGGTATCTTCAAGGAATAAAGTAGATGATAAGAATATTTTAAATTCTGGATACTAATACTTGAATATTTAACACATAAAATCAAATTGTTTTATAATTCAATAATAACTGCTTTAAATATCCAATAAAAATAATACCTAACACTAGGAGCTCAGCTCTGCTCTGTCCCTCCATTTTATTCATTTATATGTAAATATAAATATTATCTATCTTGATCCTTATGATAACCATATGAAGTAGGTAGTTATTACTTTCATTTTTCAGATTAATAAACAAGTACAAAGAGCAACTTGTACAAGGCCATATAGTAAACGGAGGGACCAGAATCTGAATCTGTGTAAGATGGGTAAGAATCAACATTCTTTTTTTTTTAATATGAAATGCTTCACGAATTTGCGTGTCATTCTTGCACAGGGGCCAGGCTACTTTTCTCTGTATGGTTCCAATTTTAGTATATGTGCTGCCAAAGGGAGCACAGAATAAACCTTCTTAATCAATATCCGGTTTGACAGTTTCACAAATAGTACGTAGGGCCAAAACCCAATCTTTTTATTTATTTTTATTTTATTATTTTTTTCCCAAAGATTTTATTTATCATTTTTAGAGAGGGGGGAAGGGAGAGAGACAGAGAGGGAGAGAGACATCAGTATATGATTGCCTTTCACCTGCCTCCAGCCACAGACATGGTTATGCTGCCCTGTCTGGGAATCGAACCAGCAACCTCTGGGTTTACAGGTTGGCGCCTTATCTACTGTGCCACCAGCCAGAGCCCAAAACCCAATCTTAAAAAAAAAAAAAAAAAAAGAATCGAAAAGCCAAAGAATGTTGACAATGGCATGGTAAAAAATTCCTAGGTTGGGAATCAAATGATGTAAATTTAAATCCTAAATCTATTTACAGTAATATAACTTAGGGTCAGACACTTACAGATGCTTCCCCATCTGTAAAAGAGATTTTAACACAAAAGATTTGTTTTTTTGAGGTCTAAATCTAAATAAGTAAGATAAAATATCTCAGCCCTGACTGGGTAGCTCAGTTGAGTGGAACACTGTCCCATATACCAAAAGACTGTGGACTGGATCTCCAGTCAGGGCACATGCCTAAGTAGTGAGTCCCATCCTGTCGGATGGGCATGTACAGGAGGCAACCAATCAACGTTTCTCTCTCACGTAGCTGTTTCTCTTTCTCTTACTCTCTGTCTCCTTTCTCTAAAATCAACAAGCATATTCTGGAGAGAGGATTAAAAACAAAAAGATTAAATGTCTCAGTCAGAACATCATGTAAAAAAAATCTAGTGAATAGTCACCAAATTTGTAAGGTATATTTGGGAATATCTCAAGTAAAGCATATTCAACATGATAAAATAGGAACTCACTCACTCTAGAAAAAAACTATTATTTTTGTTTCTTTGTTCACTGCTATATCCACAGCATCAAGAACAGTGCCTGGCATGTGGAAGGTGTTAAGTGTTTGTTGAATGAACAAACAAATGTACGGATGAATGAATGAATAAATGAATGAATGACTGAATAGGCAGTCGTTCTTCAGAGCAGTTGACACTGAATTTCAGAAATATCAGTGACTGCCAAAAGGAAGGAGCATGCCATCATGTATTAGGAGCCATGAGAAAAAAAACAATCAATGGTTGTCACAAGTTTGAGTCTCACATTGAAAGTCAAGAGGACTGACCCTTCACAATGCTGATGACTAGCAGTTGAGTCACCCGTACAGAGTGTGCCAGCAGTTAGAGGCCTCAGGGATTTGCTGCTTTGCATTATGTTTATGATATTCCAGAAAAAACTGTGGGACAGCTGGTAAGGAACACCTATGAAAGTTCTGATCATGTACGTATACTTCATACTTCAACTCCTCCAAACCTCTGCACCTCTCAAAAAATTCATGAGAAATTAACTTTAATGTTTGTTTCTATTGTGTTAAAGACACTCTGAGTATGAAACATTTAATTTATCTTAAAATGACTGTAGTGGTCTCTACCCTGTATATTCCTGCAAAGGTTGCGAATAATATTACTAATGCAATGGTAGGCAAATGTGCCTTTGTTCTTTCTACTGTAACGTAAGGATACATAATGAAAAATGATAGATCTGACTCCACTTGGCTGCTGTAAGAATTATGTTAGCTGAGTCATATAAAGTACTGAATACAACAGATGTTATAAAGATTAATGCAGATCATCAGTGTCTGACACAGGGTATTCAATAAATATTAGCTATTATTATAATGAGTAACAAATACTAATTCCTGATCTAGCCAGTACCCAGACTTTCTGAATTTGGAGCTTCTTACTGAACTCTGATTAGTAAGGCAACTTTAAATAGTCTTTGCTAAATTAAAATTCAGTTTTAGAAACACTGTATCATACAGTGCTCATTTGTTTTGGGAAAATGTAAGTTACTTTTCACGTAGTCAAACGTGCAGGTGTCATGCACGGAGATAGCTTTTACAAAAAATCCTCACCAGAGGACAGGTTTATTGATTTTAGAGAAGGAGGAAGGGTGGAAGAGTGGGGAGAGGTGGAAGAGGGAGGGAGCCTGGGGCGGGGAGGTGGGGGAGAGAAAGAAACATGATTTCTTTCAATTGCCTCCTATACATGCCCCAAATGGGGATTGAACCGCAACCTAGCCATGTGCCTTGACCAGGGATCAAACACACAGCCATTCGGTGTACAGGATGATGCCTTAACCAACCTAGCCACCCAGCCAGGGCAGTGGATAACTTTTTAAAGGTCAGCTGAAGAATCTGACAAATGTAAACACAAAATAAAATCATACTGGTAGTATCCCTAGCTTTTCTCCAATTCTAATTTATTTTGAAGGTGCTATAATATACCTTATTTAGTACATTAATATTCTGAGAAATGCATAGTATTCATCCTTAAATGTTAAACTTGTCAGTTTAACATTTTGCAAAGTAATCATTTTCATTTACAACTTGATTTTAGGCAATCAACTATCCCTGTACAGAAACACTGATTTAAAAAAAAAAAAAAAAAACATAAACAAAGGTGCCAGCCTGTGAACCCAATGGTCGCTAGTTCAATTCCCAGCCAGGGTACATAACCAGGTTGCAAGCCAGGTATCCAGCCAGGTCTGTAGCTGGAGGCAGGTGAAAGGCAACCATACGTGGATGTCTCTCTCCCTCTCTGTCTATTTCCCTTCCCCTCTCTCTATAAATAATACATAAAATCTTGGGGAAAAAAAGACTATCAGAACTTAAAGCATACTAAACATAAATTTAGTTGATCTCTTCAATTGCTGCAGATGTTTAAACACATGCACATAAACACAGGCACTATTTTAAGAGTCACAGGTCAATCTATTGGTTAACAAACCAGTTAGCTCTTTCCCCTCCTGATGAATTGTTCAGTATTTGGGTGTTTTCAACTTTCACTGGCTTACGGAAAAAGATACATTTTATTTGTTATTGATATAATTTCTAACATGGTGTTCTGCACATCACACATACTAACAAGCAATGTGTTAGACACACCTTCATGCAAGTTTACCCTTCATTTTCCTTAGTTTATTCCCTGGATGTATTTTTCAGGTAGATGGATAAAATACGTAAATAATTCCTATTCTATTTGTCTGTTAGATTGTTTTCCAAAAACTGCATTAAATTTCTGTTCCATTATCAATGAAAGTATATTCCTATCATCACATTCCCCATTTTGTTATTTATTTTGTGCTATTTAGTTTTAGTGTCTGTGAAGCTGTATATTTAATCATGTGAAAATACATGTCCTCTAATATTATAGGACAGTTTACAAGTTGTCATGCTTTTATCATTCTTGTTCTTGATATTTCAAGTCACATAGCCAATTAAATAGGTACTTAAAATTCATTAAAGTGTATACTTACTATTCCAATACCAAAATGATTTCATTTGCATTTTCATAGACTTCATGAAGATTAATCACATGGGGACAGGACTTTGCCAATTCAAGTACAGCAATCTCGTGTAGAATCTCTGCTCGACAATCCTGTCCTCTTCGTCTCTTTTTTAGAAATTTTGCAGCATATTCTTCACCAGTAGATTTTGATATACACTGTCTAACCACAGCAAATTTTCCTCTGAGGGAAAAATAAGGACAATCAATTTTAACTTTTCCATAAAGAGCAATATTAGTATGACATAAATACTGTCTACCTCAAATTTAAAGTCAATCCTTTACGAAAATCATGCCAAGAGATTTTTCTTTTTTCTCCTAACTGCTGCATGTACTTTCATAACATTGATACTACCACATAAAAATGAAAAGAGCAAATGTAACAAAAGGATAAGACAGAATTACATTTGTTCTACACTATTAATATATTATCATTGTAGGGGGAGGCCTCATTTGTATGCCAACTTCATTTAAATTATTGTATCTAAGTATCACAACAATCTTATATAATAAATGTTATTCTATTTTGCAGGCCCCAGAGAGGATATGTACCCTGGTCTGTTTCCAAAGGCCATACCCTTAATAGCTTCAACTCTCTAATCAAAATAGCTTTTCTTCAAATACGAAAAATTAAGATGAATGCAGAAATGGGTACTTGACATTTAAATTTATTAGTGTAATCACTTTGCCTTTCAACACCACTTTTAATAAGCTTTGAAGCTTTCGATCACAATTTGTCAGTTTTATTACCAATAAATCTCAGTATTGCTCAGCAGTCTATGAAGCTTGTAATAGATATCAAAGGTATATGTGTCCTGTGGAGAGAAGTGCCTAAAGACACTTCAACATCAACTAAGAAAATTAATGGTTAGCAACAGCTATGCACAAACATGCCCATTAGAATCATGTATATCACTTTAGGAATAAGTATGTGTTTTTCTCTTGCCAATAGAAGTGCTCATATCTCAGCCAAAATTTAAAGACATAGGCAAGTATGTGTATTCTCAGTCTGCAATTGCCCAAAATCTAGTTTCCCAAAGACCTAAAGCTATTTTTAGTAATTCTATTTTAAGATACTAATAAAAGCTATCAACTGCCTACCCAGAAAAATGTACACATGCCCCATCAGTTTAAAAATTTACATACAACTCCAGAGGGTTTTCAGATTTCAAAGCCCATTTGTAAACCTTCTAATCCTTGTGTTGAGGTAATCTAAAATTAAGAACTTCTATCCTAAGGCTCAACTTACTCTCTAGATACTAACAAATGATGTATAAATAAAGGATCTTCAGAGAGTCACTTCTGTTCCAGCACTCGTCTTGTCCCAATTTCCCTTAGAAAGTATCTCTCCAATGGCCCTGGCTGGTAGCACAGTGGTTAAGGCGCCGGCCTGCGAACCCAAAGGTCGCAGGTTCGATTCCCCAGCCAGGGCACATAACAAGGTTGCAAACCAGGTCTCCAGTTAGGTCTGTGGCTGGAGGCAGGTGAAACGCAACCATACATTGATGTCTGTTTCCCTCTCTGCCTCTCTCCCTTCCCCTCTTTCTAAAAATAATGAAATAAAATCTTAAAAAAAAAAAAAAAGTATCTCTCCCAGAAGTATCAAGCCACATAATGTTTTAATTATATTGACAGGAGCTTGATACTTTTGGGACAGACCTTTTATACTTCTAACTCAGCATAGCAGGTACTTTGCAAGGAAAACTTTTAAATATATTTGATATTTAAATTTGGGGTGAGGGACAAAATATTTTGCCCCAGTTTAACTATATTTTACTTACTACTCTCAAGCACCAGGATGACAAAGAAGCCTCATCTTTAGTTTCCAAATTTCCTCCAAATTGGTGCCAATGAAATACAATGGAAATCAAGCTGAAAAATTAAAAGCTACTAAGGCCAAAAAGTGACCACACTATAATTTGACTCTCCTACATTTATCAAAATATATATAAACAATAAATCTGCAATGCACAAACCTCATTCCTTCCAAGAACTTTTCATTTATTTGAGGATGTTTAATTTTAACAATATATTTTCTTACTATATGCAAAAGGAATACAAATTGATGCATTCAATTAGCACATAAAAAGTTAATTATTCCCTTAACTTTATATTCGAACCTCTCATGTTTATAGATTTTAAACTGAATAAACTGAGTCAGACTAAGGTTAAGTGACTCATGGAAGGTCATATATGGAACTGGAGTGCCAAGAATTAAACTGTGGAATGTGAATTCTTAGCTTTCTGTTCTAAAACTTTACACAACAATTCTTTCAAGACAGTGTTTTTAAAAGAAGTGTAAATCATCTCTGCCAATTCCTCTTAGATTTAGAAGCAAAAATATGTCTGAAACAGAAAGGAAATTACAAGTTTTATGAAGAAATCCACTTTGTAAAACGTAGGAAACAGAAACTAGTAGGCCAAGAAAACTGTCTACATAGTTTATAACAACAATTCTGACAAGTCAGTTCAGCTGTAATTTTATAAGTCTGTCTAAGCCAGGATTTTCTCAGAAACAAAGGGCAAAATTAATTAATAACACTTTGTAGTATCTAATTGTTTCAGGGACAAGTTTAGTTCTCATTAATCTAGGGCAAAGGTGACCAAATAATTTTGTATAATTATTTGTCAATGTTCACCACTAAGTAAAAGACCCATGAAGGCAGAGACCCTGTGTGTCCTATTACTACATTACTTATAAAATCTACATTTTGCTAACACATAACAGAAACTAAAATATATGTTGAATGAATGCAAAACTTAAGAACCTACTACAATACCATACATTGTGCTATTTTGAATCCTGTACCTAAAGCATGTATATTTTTAAAGCTAATTTGAGATACCAATGAAATTTACATATATATTCATTTACATACTATTAAAAAAGTAATATCAAATGACAGGGAAAAAAGTATTTGATTTCTATTCTAAAATCCTAATTGTAGTTTAGAAGTATCAAAAAAAAAAAAAAAAGAACCTTCAATACATAATGCTACCATATCAAAATTTAACAGAAACATTAAAAAAATAAAACCCTTAACACGTACATATAATTAATTCACACCCTAAAAAGGCAAATCCGACTAGATTTCCCAGCAGCGAGAAAGTCTAGTAGTTACCCTTCTGCATTCTAGAATAGACAATAAAATGTGAAATGAGGGGGGAGGGTAAGCCACAAAGGAAGCTGACGTTTATTTCTGCATTGGCCTCGCCCTTCTGACCACAGAAGGCCTATGAAGTCTTGCCTCAGTTGGGGGAAGGGTAGGAAAAAACTTACCCAACATGTTAAAAAACAGGAACAATACAAAGAATTTTGAGAATAGTCAAAAATGAACTGTTAGCTTTTACATGTTATTTTAGCTTGCTAAAGAAAAATGCATTGTGAAACACTTAACATCTTAAAATTAAGAAAAAGCAATTGACTTAGAAAGATAACTCTGTAGTTCACCACAGGCCAGAATAATACTTTTACGTACTCCAAAACATAGAAGCCTCATGAAAAACAAGATTATGATCCTAATTTCCATTTCACAAAAGTACAGAATAGTAAAAATGGCAATGGTGTTAAAAGAACTTAAAGGAAGTTCTTGGCAGATGAAAGGTCATGATTTCTAATTTATCTAGGTTTACTAATTAGCTATATCAATATTTACCATGTAACTCAGTAGTCCTTATCAATTAAAAGAAAAAATGTCAGGTCTGTTTCATAAAGATATTAGAAAATGGGTTATTAGAAATCTGGATTTGTTTTAATCGAATTACAAGTTTTGCTCTGAAATGTTTAAAATATATCTGATTCCAGTTTATGATTTTTATGAAGGCCTCTCATTTGTAAACCAATTTAGAATTTGTAATACTGTCCTCTGCAAAGTTTAACTTCTCCGAAACCCTCAAAGAAAATAATATTTTATAGACTTTCTAGTTCCCATAATATCCCATGTTACAAAGTTAATTTAATAAATATACGTGCATTTACTCATCAAAACAGTAACTTAGAAAACAGTGCCCTTTATTGTGTGTACTGTTCAAGGCACATTCAGGTACCTGCTCAGTTTTCCAACATTTTTGCAACAGAGGGAATATTGAAGATATCTAGTTGAACCTCTCATCTTAAAGCAAAGGAAATCACACAACTAAGTAGATCACATAATTTTAGACAACTTTAGGTTTGGAGTAAAAATAGGTAAGCTGACTTCAGCTTAATTTATTTTGACAATATACTAAAGAATGGCATATGACACATATTTGACATGGCTGTTAAAAAAGAAATAAAACTCTTAACAGAGTCTTATGCTGCTACCTCAAATAAAGTTTTGTTCTACTGTAGATGGTAAGATATTGATAATACTCTGTCCATGCTATGACTCCTTACTTTAAGACTGACAATGAAAAATACAAAGTGATTCAGAAGCGGGTTACTGGATCAAGGAAGACTATCTGGAAGTCAGGCCGTAAGATGAGCATTTAAGGAATCTGGCAATCTTTCTATTCAAATCTCTGAAGGACTTTCACATGGACATTATTTGCAGCTACAAAAGGAGAACCATGTCCACTGGGTAGATGTTAACAACAGTAGAAAACAGAACTTGCTGTGGCTAAGAAGTGCCCACAAAATGGAACAGACACATTCTGAGGTAATGAGTTCCTCATCACTGAAGCAATCAAGTTGAGGCTGAGTAAACAGCTTCTCAGGACAATTATATACGACTGCTTGCTGCTGCACCACGGAAAAAATTATGTTAGAAGACCACTGACTACCAAAGTCCTTCCAATGCAAAGATTCTATGACTATTCCATGTGAGATACAGGCAACTAAAAGAAAACTTATGGTTTCTTATTATGCAAAGAGAAAGAATTATAGTTTTTTTACCTAAACAATTTTTCAAAATGATACCTTTTAATCCAAAACTATATTTTAAAGGACCCAAATATTTTGCGCATCTAATTAAATAAATAAGCCAGAAATTATGCAATGTGCTTTCATATTTAGTTCTAGGTCTGATGAAATAAACATCATCCTTATTTTACAAAAGAACGACTGCCAGGAACATAATTACTTGCCATAATTCAGTCAAATTTTGTTTTGACATTGACATTTTCAAAGATAAAAATCGACCATACTATTCTATTGTACATTTATCAATGCAAACACTTAGTAAATTAGTAAACCATTTTAATATAAGTCAAACTCTTGCCTCCTAAAATAAAATAAAACTAAAGACAGAAACTGATCACCATTTTCTAACCTTCTATGAAGTGCCTTTAAAGTTCAACAGAATGCTGAATATATAACTTCAACAGTTCGGTATATCTCTTGTAACTTCCATATACATTAAAATGGTAATGCTAAATGATCTTATAATCTCACATCACATCTATGCATTAAGGAATTTACACCTTGGTTAAATCAAAACAGATTAATATTAGTGTAAGTACAAGTTTTACTTATGGAACATACATTCTTTGTCATACAGAATTATACAAACAAATTGAGTTAATTTTTTGTTTAAGTTAGGAAGGAAGAGGAGAATCTAACCATTTACTTTTTAACAAAACCTTACACAGTACAATACTAAGTAGTTTATAAATATTAACTAATTTAGTCCTCACAACAACCAATAAGACAGATACAAATATCTTCATCTCTGCTTCTCAGATGAGGAAACTCTACAGCATCAAGGAGGTATAGTAATTTAACTGAGGTCACAGAGCTTGTTGGCAGTTCTCTATGATAAGCTGCCTCTTTCCATACAGCTACCTCAGATAAAAAGCCTGCCCTCCCTTCCTACCAGGGGCTCTAAAGTTGGGTAGAACATATATATCCTACTAGCTCACTCACTCTCCAGTCAGTTAAGACTAGACCCTGTACAATAACAGCAGAGTAATGAGTTTTCTTTCTAATCATTGTCAAATAATGATTGAGTTTGATATAAATTGAGAATTTATACAAAATGTATAATCGTATACATCATAAAATGTTCTTACCTTCCTAGCTCTTTAGATGTCAGTGTATAAACATTATTAAAATTTTCCATTTTTATTGGAGTTTGAGGAGTAGTAGTTAGCATGCCTGAAATACTTCGGCAATCAAATCTTCTCCTTGACATGTTGGATGACTTCCAGATACACTTCTTCAGTCACTTATTTTTACCTATTTTTCAAAAAGAGAAGATAGAGGGTATAACTTAAATGTAGCTAAGAAAAAAAAATGATGTTATCTCAGACAGTATGTTGTTTACATTATCAGTTCCAAATACAGCTATAAGATACAACTGAAAAGAAAAATATTTAAAGAGCATGTTCTACCCACAAGAAAAAAGATGCATGCACATAAACTGCTATCAACTCTATGGCACTTGAATGAAGTTATTGACTTCATTCAGGATAAAACTACTGTAAAAAAACCTGTAAAATTCTTTAAAAAGTTAGTTTTTATTATACTTTCATTCTTTAAAGTTACATTTTCATGAGACAAAAAGAATTTATCGTAGCAAAGTAAAGATTACTCTTTTTCACTTAATTTCACAGGGCCACATTTAGTGTGAATTCACTTTTTGTGAGTCATATTTCTGACATCTGAAAGACTACAAGAAATAGATTTATTTCACAGACTGTCTACATTTCAGTATTAAATTCATAAACTTTCATAGTTTCTTTCGTTTGGCAGAACCAAGCACAGAGCCTGCCATGTATGAAGAGCTCTATAATTTTGTTGGATGAGTGACTGACCGTACAGGAAGACTTATTCTGGAGTTCTGGCATATGTGTATCTGAAGCCCATATTTATCTCAAACTTTGTGATACTCACATGTATTCAGTTTTAACATCAAAACTACTTCATATTATAATATCAGACTATATATTTTAAGATACTTCTCAGTTTCTGCTGTGCCTGTCTAATAATGATCCAGTATTATTCTTCTAGCACCTTCTTATAAAACTCACCGCCGCCCCTGCTTTTGTTCCTCCTCTGACACAGTTTTCTTCTCCTTATTTTCTACTTGACATATAATGTGTCTTTCCTTTCCTAAATCAAGTGTGAACTAAATTCAACTTAGCAAATACATAATGTGATTTTCAGTTTCTGTTTTCTTGGTTTTATTCTGAAGTCTGCATTTTTTTCTAATTCTCTTAGTCTTTAGGAAAACAAAGGCCTAATTAGTTTGGGGTACATCTGTAGTAATCTAAAGGTAGCAGTGCAGCATTCTGAAATAACATTTTGACTGAATTACATATGGGTCTGAATCCCAATTCTCCATTATCATCCCAGCTCTGAGATCTTCACTAAATATTTAACTTTGTTACTGTTATGGCCTGAATTGTGCTCCCCTCAAAATTCATATGCCAAAGTCCTAACCCTCAGTACCTCAGAAAGTGAGTGCATTTAGAGACAGGGACTTTAAAAGGGTCATTAAGATAAAAAATGAAATGATTAGGAAGGGTCCTAATCCAACAGGATTGGTATCCTTACATAGGTCACATACCCCTCTCAAAAACAAAGAAAAAAGTCAATACAGTTACCGATTTCTATGCTCAAACTAGCTTTTTTTTTTTTTTTCCAGGTCATCTTCGTGTTTTTACAACTTTCCCCCTAAACTTAAAAGACTATGTGGAATCTAAAGAACAAAATAAACAAACAAAACTGAAACAGACCCAAAGATAAAGAGGCCAGACTGATGGCTGCTGAAGGGGAAAGTGGTTAGGGGACTGGATGAAAAGGTGAAGGGATTAAAAAGTACAAATTGGTAGTTACAAAAGAGTCATGGGGATCTAGTGGACAGCATGGGGAATAGAGTTAATAATATTGTAATAATTATGTATGGTACCAGGTGAATACTGAAAATATTGGGGGGAGCACTTTGTAAAGCACTTTGTGATTCTCTAACCACTATACTATACAACTTAAACTACTACAAAATGACACTAAATGACAACTTTAACTGGAAAAATAAAGTTAAAAAATAAAAATAATCAAAAGCATATTAATACACATGCTTATGAGCACATTTATGTTATACCTACATATACAGAAAGGAGAGATGTACCCGTATTGTGGATACAAGTTGGGCTACATCTCCAACATTGTTCATCAATCAGGACTTGGGAAACATGAGAATAAGAACATATCGAATTCACTCAGAGAGAGAGTATAGTTTCCTAAGTCTAAGATGTTTACCTCATCTAGATTCTGGAATCTAAGATGTTCTTCTCATGTGTAATATATCAGCTACAAAGCGATCTATTTATGAGAACTCTAACAGAACTAAGATATATTTTACAAATAAGTATTTTCTGCTATCAAGTTTTAAAAGTGTCAGTATGAGGCTTACATGTAGGAAAAAGTGTTTCCTCAATGAAGCTTTATACAAGGGAAAAATAAAAATAAAAAGCTTGTGGAATGAATGAACCCAAGTCCAACGATATGGAAAAGGTTAAATGTACCCAAATAATAGGATATTTTTGACTCAAAAACTCTATTTTCAAAGAATCTTTTAAACTCAAATTATTAAGTGAAAAAGGAAGATATAAAACTTTATATACACTATAATAATTTTGTGGGAAAATATAAAAACAAATAGAAGAAAAGACTGGAAAACTACAGCAAATGTGGTTATCTTTGGGTGCTGCGATTATGGCAGTATTTATACTTTACTGTGTTTGAGTTATCTATACTAAGCAGGTCCTATTTTAATAATCAACAAAATCAATAAGTACCTTTGGGTATAAAAAGATAGCAATAAATATATATGACTGGACTCTAAATGCGGAAACCCATTTGCAACAGCATAACATAACTCTATACATTAAAAGTTTACATGGCTAGAACTATGAGAGCCTTTATTCCTCAGGGTTTGTTTGTTGTTGTTTTTTTAAAGGCCTCAATGTTTTCACTGCATTTATATAGAGCAGATGGTGTTGATTATCCCAATAATATGTCAGTTCTTATGCAGAGACCATATAAGCATTTAGAATAAATACTAAGCAAGGATTAATGTGTTGTATAATACTGCATAGAAAAAAATATTTAAGAAACTCCAAATTAACGTTATAGTTGTACTTCTACATAATGAATAACAATTTGTAACCTTAAGATATATACCTCTATTATGACTGAACACTTGTGAAAATCCAGACTCCTCATGGGACTCCTCCCCACAAAATCCAAAATTTGATATCCAAACATAATGAATATATTATTTAGTTATAGTATAAGGAAAAAGACCTTAGGTTTTTTTTATATAACTGAAATGGATGATAATATAAATAAGGTTTTCTCACTCAAGCCAGGACATTGGCTTGTGTTTATTTTTCAGCCTAACAAATTTTCCTTCCTTCACCTGTACTGCTGGTCATCAATATACCACATGTACTTGCGTGATTATATTATATATGTAGCTGAAAACAGCATTGGGCAATCAGCAGATTTTAAGATACATTTTAATACAAACATCGCTTGAACCATGTGATACATTTTACTATGGCTCTGAATAGGCTGGAACACATTTCTGAAGACTGACTATTAAACTGCTTACTTATTGCTAATAAGAGACAATACCGATGTTATGTTACAAACAGCTTCAGAAGTGCATTTATGTTCCATTTACTGCCCTTGAACCTGTTGCCACAGCCTAGATATTTTTCCATTTCCTCCCCTTCGGCTAATTTTGCATATAGCACATCTGAATGTCACTTCTGTTCACCAAAACCTTCACAAACACCTGATTGCCCTTCATATAAGATTTAATCCTTGGGTACACAAAGTTTATCAGTAAGCTCTCTGTCTCTTCTCTTTAACTCCAATAAACAACCTGCAACCTTTTGTCTTCCACCACAATTCACAGGTCTATAACTGATTCTGAATATGCAATGTATCTCATTCTACTTGAAATACATTTTAAATAACACTTTATTAGGCTAGATTAATAAAAAATATTAAGAAACTTTGTAACTTTTTTTTAAAAGATTGTATTCATTATTTTCAAAGAGTAGGGCAGTGAGGGAGGAGGAAAGGGAGAGAAGCATCAATGTATGGTTGCCTTTCACTTGCCTCCAGCTAAGGACCTGGCTGGAGACCTGGCTTGCAACCTGGTTATGTGCCCTGACTGGGGAATCAAACCAGTGACCTTTGGGTTCACAGGCCAGCCCAATCCACTGAGCCACACCAGCCAGGGCGTGGTTTATGCATGTATACATGTGTTGTGTGTATGCGTGTACACACACAATCATAGACATGGTCAAGCACTTCAAACAGTAAAAAGTAATAGAAGGCAAAATACAATTAAACTTTCAATTACACAGTACCACCAGGAATAATGGTAGCTCGAACTTATTTTCAAAGATTTTTTTAACTTCCATTAACAATAATTAGAATAAGAATTCAGATATGCATCAGTGAAGGAAGGAACAGAAAGAAGTAGACTTCATCTGGACCTTAACTTACTTGAAAGTTAAATATGATGCGATGTGATCAAAAGTAGACAACAATCCTTATAAATCTCTAAGTAGCTCAATTTTTTAAATATCATGATTTTCACTTTAAATTTATCAAACAAAGCTGTTTTATAAAAATTAAAATATCATATACAATAACTGGAAACCCTTAGAGACTTAAACTGTCTACTTGGATCTCTTCATTAGCTAAAGCTATGAGTTCCTTGTAGGGCAACACACAAAGGCCCACGTGGCCAGGTGCTCACCAGCTTCGTTTCCTGCCACAGGCATATCTCACATTTTGCCTCCACATCTCTGTTTTACTTTCCTGCCTGAAACATCCTTTTTACTTTTCCTTAAATGGCTAACTTTTCTTATGCACCCACATCCCCCACCTCCACCCCATGTCAGACGCTTTGACTTTTTAAAAACCCACAGGTTGGGTTAAGTGCCTCTCCTTTATGTTTCAAGTATCTCTTTACCTCAACATCTAACATGTTAGATCCCAATCATGTCTAAAGGGCAGCAACCATTTACTTTTGTGCCTAAACTCCTAGCATGGTATGTGGCATCTAACAGGAATTTTCAAATTGTTTGATAAAGTAAATTGTAAGATTAAATATAGCAAGAAGAATTTTTAAATACATCTCACATCATCAAGGGTTGTGCAGAACTTGGGATCCATCTTGAAATTATATAATGTAACTTCAAATGAAGCTAGTCTGCTTAATTCAGTATTTTGGCTAAGTAAAATAAGATATAGGTTAAAATTGCTATTAGTGAACTTCATTTCTTAAACAGGAGGGCCACAAAGTATGGAAATATGGCTAAAATTATTTCATCATATGTATAATGCAATACCAATGTACCATTTATTTTATATTTACCTGCCTTTCCAGACTAGGTGGCCACCTGTTTTTATGTAGATACTTACTTCAGCTAACAACATCAGTATTTTAAGAGCTACCTCGATCAGTAAATTAATTTCAGATATTTCCTTGTCAAGGATTAATCAATCTAGATTTTCCTGAAATAAATTTGAAAGGCAATGAAAAGCAAAGTGAGCCACAAGATTATAAGAAAAAACTCCTTTCTATTAGGTTGGCCAAAATGTTTGCTTAGTTTTTTCCATACAACGGCTCTAGTAGTGCTTAGGTATCTTTAACTTCATTCAAAACAATCTTGTTAGACTGTCTGTATGGTGACAGCTGTCATATCAGCGTGCATATTTTAAAAAACTTATCAGGCCTTGGCTGGTAGCACAGTGGATAAGGTGCTAGCCTGGGAACCCAAAGGTCACTGGTTTGATTCCCAACCAGGGCGCATAACCAGGTTGCAAACTAGGTCTCCAGCCAGGTCCTTAGCTGGAGGCAGGTGAAAGGCAACCACACATTGATGTCTCTCCCACCCCATCTCTCTAAAAATAATAAATAAAATCTTTTGTTTTTAAAGGCTAAAAAAGAAAATAAATCAATTAAAAAACTTATCCAAATAGGTGATTTCTTGTGCAGCCATTTAAATATGGAAGATGGAAGAAAATATGCAATATTTTTGGTATATCATGCTTTACTTCAAGAAAGGTAAAAACGTAACTGAAATGCAAAGAAAAAATTGTGCAGTGTACAGAGAAAGTGCTGTGACAGATCAAACATATCAGAAGTGGTTTGCGAAGTTTCTTGGCACCACTGACATTTGGCCAAATAATGCTTTGCTGTGGGGCTGACTTATGCACTGGAAGATGTTTAGCAGCATCTCTGGCCTCTGCCCACTAGAAACCAATAGCAGGAGATAGCCAACAACTCAAAATATCCAAACCAATGAAGTTATTGTGAAAATGAAAATCATGTCTTTTATTTTACAGAAAAAACTAAACAGGCTTTTGGCCAACCAAATCCAGCAACATTTATAGCTACTAAGTTTTCCCTAGGAAAAGAGGAATTGGAGATTTGTTTATCTAGCATCTATCAACATAAAGGATGAACTTTCTGCTTGTATGGCAGAAGGATCCATTTTAATTAGTCACTAAGAAGTAAATGCACTGGTGTAGACATAGGAATAACGATGATTTCCAATTTCAAGGAAGAGACTGTATTCCTTATATGTACTCCACTAACGTATCGGGTTTTTTTTAAATTGAATATAAAGAATAATTCAAGAATTTAATCCTTTGAAAATCATAATAGCAAGCCAGCTGACTCTAGTCCAAGCAGTCTAGTATACTAACATACACTACCCAAGGGCTGAAGTCCCAAGTAATGACACTAGGCCTGATTCTATGCCAGGACGGTAAGGCCTGGTCTCCCTCTTCTACCTCCAGAGGAACCAAACCCTCTAATTATGAAACAGCATAGGAAGATATTGCAAAACGGAAATACAGCAAACCAACATATACATAGTGCTTGTCAAAAAATTAAGAATCTGTTGTAAAATAAAATACTGTTTATGCATTGTATCACTTAAGTATTGTTTATTCAGTAACTATTCCAATGCACAATGGAATGTGATCATTTGAGGATTAAAGATGAAATTACCACCTCACTGTTAATATAAAAAATGTTTAAATGCTTAAAGTATAGCTGCGCCCTCTCTTGGGGAAGAAGTTGCAAAGAGTTAGTTCACCAAAATATGTTGCATATAAGTTTTAAAATAAATGACCAAGCCCTGGCTGGTAGCACAGTGGATAAGGCACGGGCCTGAGAACCCAAAGCTCGCAGGTTCGATTCCCCAGCCAGGGCACATAACCAGGTTGCAAACCAGGTCTCCAGTCAGGTCTGTGGCTGGAGGCAGGTGAAACACAATCATACATTGATTTCTCTCTCCCTCTCTGCCTCTCTCCCTTCCCCTCTTTCTCAAAATAATGAAATAAAATCTTTTAAATAAATAAATAAATAAATAAACTGACCAGTTTAAATGTTGAAGTTCAAGGTTAAATGTATTTAGGGAGGAAAAAAGGATGAATGAAGGAAATAAAAAAATTTTAACCAAGTAGGTCTTGAAAATTACATTTATCACAACATATTTGGGTAAAAATGTGTAACTTTACAAGTAAATCTGTCAATTAAAACATTCAGTTCGATTCCCCAGCCAGGGCACATAACCAGGTTGCAAACCAGGTTTCCAGTCAGGTCTGTGGCTGGAGGCAGGTGAAACGCAACCATACAGTGATGGAAAAAAAAAAAAAAAAAAAAAAAAATTCAAAGAAATGGTTCGATTATAGTCTATCATAGAATACAAATCACTTAAAATTAAACCACTGAATTTTGTTATCAATATTGTGGAAAACTAAACAACTAAAACATTTACAGTTTTCCCAAGTGGAAAGGAAGTACATAAGTGACTGTTAATGTTTCTGACACTGTCAATACCCACAGGATGCAAAAGAATTTTTCAAAAAAATAAGAATCAAGCAAAATAAAAGCAGATATTCTAAAAACACTGTTGTTAGCTGCCAATTTTATATGCAGGGAGTACGCTCTACAATATAATATACACGCAATTTTAAGACAATTTTATTATTAAGTGATAGTGTTAGCAATGAATTTCCTCAATTCCTGGGTTTTAACTTTGGGCTGTAACATTAAAGCAGAAAAATTTTGATAAGAAAGTTTCCTTGTAATTATCAAACAGCTTTGAAACCACTTTTCAAATGTTTAACTGTTTACTTAACAGTAAAACATTGTTGTACAAGCTTTAAAATAATTTAAAATTAAAACCCATACAAAAAATGCCTTTCTTCAGACTTGTTATGAATGTGCTGATAGTCAAGTCTCAATTTTCCTTAAAAACTGATTCTATCTTAAACAAATTGTAATTCACTAGTCGATGAGCCAAAGAGAAACGGCAACCATTCTGCCTGCGCACAAAAAGAAAGGCCTTGATATATTACACACGTTTTACTTTAAAAACTCAAATATACTGCTATGTTATCCACTTTAATTTTGGATCCATAATTTGTAAAAATTACAGAAAATGTATATGTATCTCAAGAGGAAAGCAGCTATTCACAACTCCAATTATTAAACCATTAGAAATATATTTCTGAATTTCAGCATCCGCTTAGAAGAGGATGAAAGGGAAGGAAGGGGTCTTAAAATTAGGGCGCTTGTTTCTATGGACCTGCTTCGTGAAAAATACACCATTCTATGTGGTTTAAGATTTGTAAAACAAACATTTTAGAAGTGGTTGAAAACTGCACTATCTCTCGACAGTTCACTTTGAAGCTATAAAACGGTGTACCAATGAGAAAGTAGGCTTATCATCTTTTCCTCTGATAAAGTTGTGCTCCTGGTTACATAGGCTGTCACTTGTCCGTCACCCTGGTCTCCCACGCCGTCTCAGGGCGCACTCGCTCGGCAACCTGAGAGCTTAAAGGGGCCACAGCACAGTCACATCACTGCAGGTTCAGCCTATCGCTGGCCCCGCAGATGTAACGCAATCAGCGAATGTGATGTACACAGACGTAATACATTTCATC
The DNA here is from genome assembly GCA_004026585.1 of Noctilio leporinus. NCBI lineage: Eukaryota > Metazoa > Chordata > Mammalia > Chiroptera > Noctilionidae > Noctilio > Noctilio leporinus. The sequence continues at coordinate 84,818 of PVIW01003692.1, forward strand.
AGGTGGACAGCTTTTTCAGAATCTTTTTATTCCCTTAATATCAAACTGCAAACCGATGTCGGAGTGCTTCCAGTCTCATCACAACTGCCCTCCCACCCCCACCCACAAAAAACGAGGAAGAATATTCTCTACTAGCTGCCATGAAGTCTCTTTCAACTCTGCCTCCATTTCTCTAAATGGCCCCGAATGCGAAGAACGTTGCCCTGCACTGAAAGAGCTGGATGTCAAAATCGTGGCCATCATGTGGACGTGGGTGACAGAGTTTGAACAGAGTTCAGGTATACCTAAGTGGTTTACAGGGCGTCTAAATAAGATCAGATCGCGGAAAATCACGGAAACATCCGCAGTTCGTCTTTTCGACTCACTGACTTTAAAAACTGTTCACCAGCAGTAACTCAAAATGCCCCACAAGATGAACACACACTTCCTCGAGACTAAAGGCAACTGTGAGCAGGACGTGCCCACGGGTCCAGATGCGAACACGTCGTACGCCCCCACCGCAGCTGTGAACTCGGGGGGGACACGAAGGGCCAAGTGGACGCGACGCGGAAGGGACGCACACTGGCCGGTCGCGAAGGGGGCCCCGGGGGCGCGACCGGGGAGAGCCCAGGAGACCGCGTGCACAAGCCGACAGACACGCGAGGACGAGCTCCCGGGCTGGGACGGATGTTGCGGGACCCCCGACCGCCCCCCGCGCCGAACCGAGGGAACCGGAGAAGCAGGGCTCCAGCCGGAACGCGGCGACAGGCCCGGAGCAGTCGAGCCACCTGAGGAACCGCTGGTCCGAAACCTCCTCCGCCCCTCCGCGGGGTCCGAGGGCGCCTGGGTTCCGCCCACACCGCCTGGATCCCCCTCGGGACTCCTCCCACCTCTGGGGTCCGGGTACCGAAAGCAAAGGGAGCTGGCTCCAGGGAACGGAGTCGCCGCCCCACGCCTACCCGCCAATCCCAGCAGGACCACGGGCGCGCGAGGAGGAAGACACTGACCGCTCGGGCCGCAGCGAGTTCTGGCGGAGTTGGCCCCTCCAAGGGGGCTCCCGTCCCGCCCCACGCCGGTGGCCACGACAGGACGCGTTCTCCAGCCCTAGCCGGGTGGGGCTCCGGGTAACTCCGAGCGTGGCAGGACCCACTTTTATTCTTCTGCACAACGGCCAACAATTGTGACCTGGCCCCTTGCGAGGTGGCTGCCGGCGACGGCCGCGTAGACTCGAGCCAAGCTTACAGTTGAGGTTTGAAAACTGCAGCCGCGTTGCGGGGCAGTGCTATCTGCCAGGTCCCACCCCCTCTGTCTGGAGAGCCAATCCGGGCGCGAGGTGGGGAGAGCCTATCACGTGACAGGAGGGCGGGGCGCCGGCCGGCAGCGCGTGCTGTGGGGCGGCTCCGGGCGAGCCCGAGGCTGGGCGGAGCTGCTTCGCAGGTGGGGCGCTGAGGTCATTGCTACCAGGGAGGGGTGGGGCGGGCGGGCGTGCGCAGGGATGTAACTCTTAACTGGCTGCGCCACTCCCCGACTTCAGAGTGGTCAGTCCCCAAAGTGTATGTGTAGACTGGCGAGAGGGAAGAGGCAGAAGGAGCCTCAGCTCCTTCTCTTTCTACTTGAGACCTGTTTTCTGCCTCTTCCAAGTCATCTTCCTAGTGACCAGCGTCTACCCGCAAGTGGGGGCCCCGATTTGCTACAAGCTGGCAAGCATCGACGTCGCTACAGCGAATTGAGTGTTTCTGAGGGTTGGCTGAGGAGGATCTCAATGGGACAAGTTGCTGATACTGCGTGTAGGGTGCTAACGGAAAAGACAAATGGTGGAGCGCTGTGCAAGACACATTGAGCTAGGCTTGGTTGCTGAGTAGAAGACTATTGGGAAAACGTATTGGGAGGGGAGTCGTACTCTTTCAAAAGACTGTAACTCAACAGTTTTAAAAAGGAGCTTTCCTTGTTCTTTCCCAGGAAGCCAAGCAAATTCCCATTAAGCCACACGTTTGCTTTTCCGCACTGTATTTTTTCCCGAGATAAATGCATAAAAATGCCTCTGAGTCATGTGACTGTCTTTGGCTATAGGGCCTTTAAAGGGGGTAATTAAGGGAAAATGAGACTGTATTGATGGGCTCTTATTCAAGCTGAACACATCACAACACAGGTAACAGACTGAGGGACACCCCTGGGCAGATGCAGTGAGAAGACAGCCTCCCCAAGCCTAGAGGAAGAGCCTCATAGGAAGCAACCTCCTGTCACCTGCTCTTGGACTTTTTGCCTCCAGAACTGTGAAAAAATCTATTTCTGTTGTTCAAGACTTCCAGCCTGTGGTATATTTGTTTGTTTCGGTGGCCCTAGCGCATGAATACAGTGGTCCCCTCCCTGACCACTTCAAGTGAACCTCCACACGTAACCAGGGAAGGTGATTCTCCCTGACAGTGCATTTCCTCCCTATAGATGTAGACAAGGCGAGTGGAATTTTATATAAAGAAGAAGCCCCCATAATCCAAATGCCTGCCATTGATACATGCTCTTTCTGGAGAAAGCCTTAACAGTTATTTTTGTGTCAGGATTCTATAGTTCAATCCACGTGGAAAGTGCAAAACAGCACTACTACCTTTCTCCAGCTGAATAAACCAGGAATATGTGGACAGACTCAAAAGGGGGCCAGGAGCCTTTAAAGGGTCTTGGCTCAAACACCCACCCAACAGGAGTGCTCATGTTAAATGGGGACAGCTAGTCCAAGTAGAACCTCCTTCTGGAGCTGGGGGTGCTGCGTGTGCTCAGATGGATAAGTCACAGTGCCTTCATCCATGGCGCCTATAGAACATCACAATTTGGGAAGCCCTGAGAACCACAGAGATTCTAGGAGATCTCACATCCCCTGGCTCTCTTCAAACAAACCCTGTTAGCAAAGGAAATTGGGACATGTCTCTCCTGAGGAGAGTAATGATTCAGAGTGGTGCAGATGTCTTCCTCAAAGAGTGACACAATTCTTTTCTCCGAAGCACCCATAAATTACTAGGGTTTAGATTGCCAACCAAACCACCCACGAGAGTTTATAGAGTGTAAATTTCTAAAACTATCTAAAAGCCACATATGTCACTTTAAATGTTTTAGTACATAGTCACATTTAAAAAACTAAATAGAGATGACATTCATTTTAATATATTTTTACCCAATATGATAGTGTGTACTAGAATATCGAAGGCCTCCAATGTACCCAAAATACTGTCATTTCAATATGGAACCAATACGAAAATTAATGAGACATTTTACATTCCTTTTTGATATTGTCTTAAACATGGTATATTTTACATTTACAACACATTCCAATTCAAATGGCAAATTTTTATCAAAATCACTTTATTTAGACGGCACAAATTTACCATTGAAAAAAGATTCCTATCCCTACTTTATTTTAAACGTAAAAGTTTTCAATAACTGATGCAATATCAGCTTTTAACTTAGATTTACTTAAAATGAAATAAAGTTATAATTCAGTCACACCACATTTCAAATGCTCCATAGCCACATGTGGTTGGTTGGTGGCTACAGTACTAGGCAGCACAGGTCCGAAAGGCTACAAGTATGCCTCCTAACTGCTTCTAAACCTCAGAATTGTTACAGAACTAGACACAATGTAGGTTCTCAATAAATCAGCATCAAAGCAGTTTGAAACTTCCAAGGATCTTCAAGGGTCAGTAGCCCAACTCCTATGTTTTAGAAAGGAGAAAACCTAGAATGACAGAAGGTAAGAGACTTGCAAAAAATCACACAGCTAAACTAGTTGGTGCATATCTGAACAAGAATATAGGTTTCTTGATTCTTAATCATAAGGACATTCTGCCTCATGTCAGAGATGCTTCAGGAAAAAAAGAAAGATTTTAAAATTTATTTGAATAATCACTTGAGTGATATAAGCAAAGAAAGATATATCCTAAATGTATTTGCATAACCTGATAGTGTGTCCTAGAATATTTAAGGCCTCCCCCCACCATGGTTTGGGTGGTTTGGGGTCTAGGTGATTTAATCTGTCATTACCTTGGCCTGTCATTGCTTCCTTTCCTTACAGCCACCTTCCTGCACATCCGTCCCACTCAACCCCAGAACATCTAACCACATTTTTTTGGTCTGCAGCTGTCCTCACCCAGCTGTCTACAACAATTTGATTAAGGTTGCGCTTCAGAGAATTCTCTCTATTTGCAAATCAAAGTGTTCAGTAGAAACTGCAGCCAAGTTATGAAGCGGATACCCTCCAGCCACAAACACACCAGCTCTGAGGTGAGAGGTGTGTGTGTGAGAGAGAGGATGTATAGTATGTGTGGTTAGGTGTGTGGCATTAAACAGACTGGCCCTCACATCCCACCTTTGCCCATTCCTAATTACATGGCTTTGGGCAATCCTCCGATTCCTCATCGGCAAAATGGGGGTAGTAATAACAGCTGCTCCTGTAAGATGAAAATGGGATAATACATACAGAGCACAGGGCAATACGCCCTCAGCCTGTACAAGCTGCCGTTATTTTCCAGAGCTCTGCAAGCTTGGCTACCTTGTGACTAGCAAAATGCCTGTGACATAATCAGTCCTAAGTGAATATTGTTCACATGACTTGAGAAGATACAACTTCCTTCAGACCGTTTGATGCCAGGAGAGATCATTGGGGGAAAACATGGTGACATTACGGGTAAGAAAAAGAGAGAAGGCGGTGTGGCTGCTTTCCCCTTCAGAATCTACCTGGTGGAGGCGCCCAGGTTCAAAATGAAGCTGGCAGGCCAACAAATGGCGACCTCCAGAGCTGTGTTAGGTCAAGAAATTAAAGTCACTTGTGTTTAAAGGGAGGTAGATTATCAAGTAGAACAAAGAAATAAATATAGAGTGTAAAGTTGTCCTTTATTTGATTTTAGTTGATAAATACCTATTATTCTCCCCAACAAACGTCCTTCATTTCACTTTCCTAAGATACTTCCTCTACCAACAGCGTATTGCCTACATCGTGAACTGGTATCACATTCCAGAGCACACTGCAGGGAAGAAATCCTAAAGCTTTCAGGAATTCTTAACTCTGTTAGTCTTCTTCCATCGGGCAGTAATCGGCATAGATAAGACAGGGCTGACTTTTAACCCCTCCAACTTCCTTGTTGGGAGGGTTCTTTGCTTCACCTGGCTAAAGGTGACAGCTTGGGTATGGAGAATGCCAACCTACTGCTCTAGCTGAGTCTTTCCATTCTGTGAAAGAGCTGGTAATGGGGAAATGTTCATGTTAATGATTATCACAGCACCCCCCGACATGGAAAATATTCAAGGTGTCCTCAATTCTTTTTAATAGTTAACCGTTCTTTCAGATTTACCAAGTAGCATTTCATAGCTTCATTTTACAAAGAGACATAGATATAGAGCTGCTCAGAAACCCTTTAAAGGGTCCAGATTAAGGGAGAATGGGTCTGTAAATTACTAGTTGTGAGATCTTGAGCAGGTTATAATATCTCCATGCCTGTCTTTTCATCTGTAAAATGAAAATAATAATAGATTTATCCCATAGGGTACAATAGCTCATAAATACTGAGCCTGGTAATGTTCTAAATGTGCTGTTTGTGTTAACTCATTTAATCCTCACACTCCTATGAATAAAGTCTTATGTTTTCCTCCTTTGAAGATAAGAGAATGAAGGGACATGAAAGTAATATGTGTACTCCCCCATAATAAGCCAAGCTGCTAGTGAAGCAGTCACTGGTGAAGCCAGGATGTAAGTTTACCCACTTCTCCATGGCCTTTGACTCTGGATATTGAATAACTGCGGCTACTAACAACAGAGCATAGGATCTTGGGTGTTTGATTCACCTTAGTTCCTGGTGTCCCAGCTCTTTTCATCCATTTATTTTCTTTCACACCTACCATTCCAAAATGTATTCATTGTTAAAGTAGTTCTACAAACACATAACAAGTGCCAGAGGAGGGGGCTAGAATGATCCACATGGTGATGGATTATAGAGTTAGAGGCATTGGTATGAGCTAATATTTAGCTGGATATAGATTCACATATTTACATATAGACATATTTATAGATTTATATGTGTACATGGGTTAATAGACATACATATCTCCTTGCTCTGTCAACAGAGATCATGCAGAAATAATGGCACCCTAGGAGCAATAAACATATCTACCACTTGGGTCTTAGTTTCTAAAACCATTCATTTACCAATAAAAGGAATTAAGTTCCTTGGAGAAACTGGTGCTTCTAGAACTGGGGCAGGAAACCTACAGAACAGCCTGGAACATTGTGTATTGCCAAAAAGAAGGAAGTTCTGACAAACAAATCAACGGAATCTGTACATAGTGTTGGAAGTATGCCAAAGGGCCCCACAAGCCAACTGAAAGAGCTCTCAATGTTGGGCCAAAGCTGGGACAATGTGAGCAACACAATAAATAAGTAAAATAGTGTTGGATTATGACCCAAAGTATAAACTAAATACCCATGGGTACATATGGATATAAATAAGTGATTGAATAAGCACATGGGAAAGAATAGACAAATTTCCCATGCAGAAGAATTATGAATAATTTATCTAGATTCTCCACCCTGAAGTTAGTGAAGCATAACTCCCCACTGCTTAAGTGTGGGATGGGCATAGTGACCTTTTTCCCCAAAGGGTACAGTATGGAGAAGGAGAAAGACAGTCACTTTATAGTGAAGTAACCTGACAGATAGTACTGCAAGCCAGATGATCAAGGTTAACAGCAACAGTGCTAAGTCATTTTGATCATACCCTTAATATGATGTAATGAGAAGGACATTTGTAGTCTTTCCTCCAAAAACTCATAATCCCAGTTCAGCCATTAGGAAAACACCAGAAAAATTCCTATTGAAGGACATACTATGAAATACCTGACTGAACTCCTCAAAACTGTCACTGTCATCAAAAACAAGGGAAACCATCACAACTAAGTAGAGCTTAACATACTTTAATGACTAAATGTAATGTCCCCTGAATGGGATCCTGGAACAGGAGAAAAAAATGACATTAAGCAAGAACTAAGGAAATATGAAATAAAGTATAAACTTTAGTTAACAATAATGAATTAATATAATTAATTATAGCAAATGTACCCTACTAATATAAGAATCTAACAAGGAAACTGGTTCTGTATACTTTGCAATAATTCTGTAAATTTAAAACTGTTCTAAAATTAAAAGGTGGTTTTAGGAAACTGAATAAATCTGTCATTGCTTAAAAAATTCAAATTTAGGAAATTTTATCTTAGAATAACTTTTTCAGACCAAAGGAAAAAACAAAATGCACAAAATAACTGAAATACCATCTGGCTATTATTTTTGAAGTCTATTCAAAATACCATTATATTAGTAATTTGATGCAGGCTCAATCCTGTCAGCCTCTGAGCAAAATCTTCAAGCCTTGGCTAAAAATATATGTGTCAGGAATGCAGAAAGAGATCCAGAGAATTGTGTGTTTCAATATAATATCTATTATCTAAGTCCAATCACTGTGTTAGGGGGACCCCAAGCCCTTTTTAGGGAGTCCCCAAGATGGAAGTTATTTTCATAATAATGTTAAGTGATATTTACTCTTTTCACTCTTGCTCTCTCACAAGTGTGTATGATTCAGTTTTCCCGAGACTACAGAATGTGTCTCTGGATGTAGAAGCAGCTATGACCGTCCAAATGCTTTCTGTTAAGCCAGAAATTAGATTGAAAAAATAGAAAACAATACCACCCTTATCACTATTTTGTTTTGGATAATATAGCTATTTTTATTTTAAAAGGTTTTATTATTTTTAGAGAGAGGGGAAAGGAGAGAGGCAGAGAGGGACAGAGACATCAGTGTGTGGTTGTGGTTCACCTGCCTCCAGCTACACAACTGGCTGGAGACCTGGCTTGCAACCTGGTTATGTGCCCTGGCTGGGAATCAAACCAGTGACTTTTGGGTTCACAGGCTGGCGCCTTATCCACTGTGCCACCAGCCAGGGCAATAAAACTATTTTTAGTGAAGTGTGTTATTTATGTTAACATGCAAATGTTATTGTTAACATGTAGCTGTTATTTCAAGTGTTATTTTAAATTTTTCTTTAAATTTATAATATGGTAAATATTGATAGATATAAGTACATAAATAAAGACTCTTTGCAGTTCTTACTAATTTGTGAGTGTAAAAATGTTGAGAGAGTAAGAGCTATTTTTTCTAATTATAATGACCAGTTTGGTCTTTTAGTTTTGGGACATTTGTCACTTTATGACCACCTTGTATCTAACCCTTCCAGTGATTAGACAAGTCCTCATTTTTTGAGCCTATGGAAGTGAAATTGATAAGAATTCACGTTCCCAGCCTCCTTTGCAATTCTGGCTGGAACAGTTACCTTGCATTCTAGCAACCATCTCTGTGCACTTGAGCCATAAAATTTGGAACAAATGAGGCTGGGCCAGGAGCAATTCTATGACGGAAGCCAAAGTGGCAGGAAGATATGGCCCTGGAAGCAGTAGTTCCAGTGACACCTTCTTTGTCCACTGTGATGCTGTCGGCAGTGCTAATTGAACACGGAAATTTGTATTTTGGCGGTTGTGATGTCTTTATCTGAACAATTAATTGATATGACTTTGGATATTGTTCCTTGTTATCTTGTCCTAATGCTGGTTCTCCAGTCTAGATCTCTAATCTATGAACTACACAATATCCTTTAAATACATTTCTTTTCTGCTTCAATCATCCAGACATGCTTAACTGCAAACAACTAATAACTCTAATCCTACCCAAAGCTGGTTTCTTAGTTTGCTTCTGCAGTTATGTATCTTGACTTAATATCAACTTTTCTGAAATTCCACAAATAAACTATGGTTAAAGGAATTAAAAAGAAAAATAAGTTTAACCTTTCCTTTATCTGCTATAAAAAATAACTAATAAATTAAAATGTTGTATTAAAGGATGGGAAAAAATGTTGACCTTCTACTCTAGCTATAAACAATTACTTAACTTTTGGAATTGTGATCTACCTTTGAACCAGCAGAGTGTAAGGTTTTCATGTGCTGCTTCCCAGTTATGCAATTTCTATAACGCATGCAGCTCTGAAGAGAATGACTGATGGTGTCAGGCCATGTGCTTAGTTCATCATATAAATCATTTCAAGGAACTCCAGCCTTTCTGAGCCAATCAAAACAGAAATGTTCTAACACATCTGAGAGGATCTTGTTTTATAGAGTGCTTGCAAAAGGTATGAAAAGCACACTAGATTTTAAATGTACCACCTTATCCAGAAAAGGTTTTGGAACTGATTCCTATTAGATTACTTTTTTGTTGTTATTTAATGAGATATATAAAATATAATTTATTATTATTATTATTATTAGTTGTTGGCTCATAGCATGTAATGGTTCTGCCTTCTATAGTTTTACAAGCAGATTTCACAATATTTTTATTCTAATCACTTGCTAACTAGACTTCAAAAAAGAAAAGTATGTAGGCTAGGTCAGATCCTTCAGATCTTCCCATTTCATGCTAACTCAGATTATTAGGGATTTCAGTTCATTTTGACTAGAAAAAGCATATTCTTCAGCAATTAAAATTCTACCTCAGATTAAGGATCCTTTCAAAGCAATGTTTTGAAACAATTTAAGGAAAAAAATAAGAGGGAGGCACCCGTTACTTTTCCCTCTCATGCTCTTTGATTATCCAGGTTTGAGTTTAGAGGTTTTTGGATCTGGATTCTGATACTTCCAGTCAACTTCTCAGAGGAAAGTTTATGCTTGTAGTTGAAGACAACAGGAAAGCATAAATCAGCACACCCCACCTGGAGAATAGGCTGAAACATCGAAAAGCAGGCACATATCTAATGACCAAAGATAGGCCTAACTTCTTACAGGCCTAACAGGAGGGGGGTGGTGCTGTGCATCTATTTCAATATGAGGTTTTGGAGCACTTCACAGATTATTATCTTGGTGATTTGAGAGAATCTGCATAAGCATAAAGTAATTTGTCTTTATTTCTTCCTGTCTCTCACCCTGGGTGTTTGTCTTTCTCTCTTCTTGCAGAGAACAGGAAATAGCAGAATGAAGATCTGATCAGTTTCCATTACTTCAGGGAGCCTGGCTCAGTTGAACATAGGCCAAAAGCACATTGATATTTGCTTAAATAAATTATACAATTTATCAGAATACGCTACTTTTGTGCAGTTTTTAATTATCTTTTAATCTTCGAGGCCTTGGGGATCTTCTCACTACTAAGCTGTTCCTGAGACTGCTGCTCTTTCAAAGTGAAAATAGGCAATCTTTTGAGACACTTCCCGTTACTCATTGACCTAAAAAAAATAGAATTCCCCTTCTAGTAGTTCAGAAATGAGCAGATCTAAAAGTGCTAAAGCCAGCCATGCATGCTGAATGTGGCATAGGCTGCAGTATTAATAAGGACACCTGAAGTCTATATAGCATTGGAGAATTTGTATAGTGCTTTCACATGCAATATTTTATCTCCGCTTCAACAACCCCAAAATTATGGTAAGCAAGGTTGAAATGATCCCATTTTACAAATGAGAAAGGAGACTCTGAGAGTGACTTTCCCAACCGAGATCAGGGCTCAGTTTAGAACTGAAGACTGTAGAACCTTCTGGGCTGCTACTCCCCTTAAGAGAGTGGACTATCCAGAGAGCAAGGTTACTAGACCGGCTTTCTCTCCTCTCCCAACCCAGACCCCATTTACTGAAAGATTATAAGAGGTGAAGCAACCACAGACAATGGGGAGGGTAAGAGGACATAATTTTTCAGGAGGTTTTAAAGGCCGGCTGGCAAGCAGGGCTGAGCCCTGTGGCTATCTTACCTGCAGACAGGTGCCGCCCTAGGAGCCCTGACCTTGCCCCAAATCTCTGAGTTCACAGCTCTCCAGCTGTCTGGGCCAGGCTCCCTCCCAGCTGCTGTCCTGAATTGCCTGAGGGTAGGGGAATTAAGAAAATCAATAATGATTTACCATTTAAGGTAATCAGATTTGACACAAAACAAAGAATTCCAAACCCAGAGTCAAGGTAACCAGAAGATATGTAACAGGAAGATATGTAAACCCTGGCTGGTGTGGCTTAGTGGATTGAGCACTGGCCTGCGAACAGAAAGGTTATTGGTTGGATTCCCAGTCAGGGCACATGCCTGGGTTGCAGGCCAGGCCCCAAGTTGGGGGTGCACAAGAGGCAACCACCCATTGATGTTTCTCTTTCTCTTTTTCCCTCCCTTCCCCTCTCTCTAAAAATAAATAAATAAATATTTAAAAATCTATTTAAGAAAAAAAAAGCAGCCCTGACTCACGTGGCTCAGTGGGCTGGGCTTCATCCCACAAACTAAGGAATCACAGGTTCAATTCCTGGTCAGGGCTCATGCCAGCTACAGGCCGGGTCCCTGGCTGGGAGCATGTGAGAGGCAACCTATCATGTTTCTCTCTCTCTCTCTTTCTCAGTCTATCTCTCTCTCTCTTTAAAGGAATACAAAGGAGCATACCTATTTTTTAAAAGTTGACATTCCTGCAGTGAAACTACAGAAATACAAATGATTACGTTGCAGTGAAATGACAGGAATGTTCTAAATAAAGCAGGGCGATACTTTTGCATGTGTGTGAGATGCAACATGCAAGTCATCTCCTTTAATTCTTGAAACACCACCTGAAGGTAGTCATTCCTATTCCTGCTTATCAGCCCAGAAAAACTCAGGCTGGGAGAATTTGAAGGACCTGCTTAAAGTCATACAGCTAAAAGTGGAGACAGAATTTGAACTCAGACAACAAATCCCATATCCTTTTCAAGATACTGCACTACATCCTATGTAATAGGCGACCATTCTTTTTTTTTTTTCTTTTTTTTTTTTTTAATGTTCCTTTAAGTCCCATCTGCATAACTCACTGTACAAACAAGCTTGTATTATTATGGTGGAAAGCAACTTATCTGGCGGTCTCAGTTCTAAGGAACAGGAAGTACGCAAAAAAACTTCTAAGACGCAGGATAGGTGTTACAAGTGTTCATACGTGAGAAGGTTCTCTCTGGTGCTGATTAGGTCTCTCATGTGTACTCTGTAATTATTTTAGATGTTATAAGACTTCAATGACAGGCTGCTGCTGGACCTTTCCCTCTGATCTTCCAATGACTGGCCACACTTCCACCTTCAGTTCTCACCTTAAATGTCACATCCTCTGAGAGGCTTTCCATCACTGCCCCCTGCTCTTCACAGCACTTTCTGTCATAGTTAATAATTATGGATTTATTTGTTTCCTGCCTGTCCTGCTCATGAGATTGTCAACTACTCAAAGACAGCAACCATGACTGCTTTATTCAGCAGTTTCTCCAGCACCGATCATCGGGCACAACACAAAGTAGTAACTCTGTACATGCTGACTGCATGGATGGATGGAGAAACAGGTGACTTGCTCCTAGGAGAGTGTCCAACGAATCTGAGGGAATGGGTGAATTGGTGTGATCTAGGGAAGGCAGCATTACTTGTAGGCTAGGGTAGGTCTGTCCCATTTTTTCTAAAAACAGGCTTGGTAACTGGTGACTTCCCAAAGACAACAGTCACGAAGTGTGAGGCCTGTGTGTCTGACCAGAAGGGGAAAGGGAAGTAACTAAACTACGCAGTTCCCAAGTGCGGGGCAATGTGCTAGGCGTACATGATCTCACTTAACAGGCAAAGCACTGCTCAGCCTGAGAAAGGAACAATCCGTGTTTTACAAATGAAAAAAAGTGAGGTTCAGATTGGTGGGGTTGCCCAGAGTCATGCAATAAATAAGTAGCAGAGCCAGGGTATGAAGCTAGATTTACCATATTTTATTTATTTATTTTCTTTTTTAAATCTTTTTTTTTTTAAGATTTTATTTATTATTTCCAGAAAGAGAGGAGGGGAGAGAGGCAGAGAGAGAGAGAAACAGAGGAATACCAATGTATGGTTGCCTTTCACCTGCCTCCAACTACGGACCTGGCTGGAGACCTGGCTGCAACCTGGTTATGTGTCCTGACTGGGGAATTGAACCAGTGACCTTTGGGTTAGCAGGCTGGTGCCTTGTCCATTGTGCCACCAGCCAGGGGTTTCAGTGTTATTTAAAAGATGCTATGAACATTCTCAAATGCATGCCTTGGTGGGCACACACACTCATTTCTGTTGGATGTACGCTCAGAAATGAAACTACTGGTTTTAGCTCCGCATCTATTTAGCTTTAGTCAATTCTGTCACTTTTTCAAAGTGGTTACATTAATTTACATTCTTGACAGCAATGCAGAGAATTCCAATTTCTCCACATCCTTGTGTGGCTATCATCAGTCCTTTCCGTTTTTGCCACTCTGGTGGAAGAAGGCCATTCTTTTGTACACTGCACCTCGATACCTTAGCATGTAGGTCATGAGCCCTCAGATTAGGAAAGGCCACAAGTTAGCTTCCGCTTCGTGGATGAAGCCCACCTGGGAATAGTACCAGGAATATCTCAGGAAAACGAGGCTCACATCTCTGGACGCACAGTGGGTGAAGAATTGGAGCCTCCTAAAAGGATAGAACCGACCCTGGCGACTGGCTCATGAAGGTAATGAAGGTAAATGAATGGCTTGCAGCAAAGGAAAGGACTTTCCTTCCTTTGGTTGGAGCCACAAAGACCTCCAGTGGAGGGGTAAATAGGCCTCATCAAAGCTAATCCACATTTTGAACAGGAGAGCAGGCCTCTTTTAAGTACGGAAGCGCCCACCTCGTGCAGGAGGGCAGATATCAGACAGTTGCAACCACAGCAAGAGCACTTCCTATACGCCAGGCACGGTGCGTCATGCTTTATGAATGCAGTAGTTAGGACTGTTGGGTGTACATAACAGCCTCAACCCTGCTTATTAGAAAGTAATCTTATTAGATTACTTATTTAAAGAATAGTTCTTCATTCTGAGATGACTTTCTCTTTGTGTGGGTGTTAAAATTTATTTTTATATAATGATGATAAGAGTGAATGACAATCATTATTAGTAAATCTTCCTTTTAACCGCATGTAAGGTTCATAACACTAAGACATTCGCCTGGTTCCACCAACCAAATGTTTCCTTTTGGGTTGGGTATGGGGATGAATTTTGTCGTCACAAGACACCCAGGTGGGAAAGCCAATGGTTTGCACCTGGGCATGTTCATTCTTTTATCCAAGAATAGGCCCAGGTTCTCATCAACATCTTGTTTATGTAGCAAAAATCTTAGGTGAGCTTGTAAAATAGTGTTACATTATTATTAACTCAAGTTCATACTTGATACAGATTTCCTTTGTATTTACTCAATGTCCTTTTTATTTCTTTTTCAAATTCCAGGACCCTATCGGAATGTACATGCTGATTACATGGATGGATGAATTTAGTTATTATGTCTCTATTTATGAAACTTCTCTTTGCTTTGATGACCTGGATATAGTTTTGATGAGTCAGGTATTTGGTAGAATGTTTGTATGTTAGAATTTGATTGTAGGTTTCAGGAGGGAGACCACAGGGATGAAGTGCTATTATTGTTGCCTTCCATGAAGGGAACATGCTCTTCATGTGATTAAACTATTGGTATCAACCTTGATCACCTGGCAGACGTACTGTTTGCGGGGTTTCTTCATTGTAAGTTATTCTTTTTCACCTGCCCTCTCTGGGCTATACTCTTTGGAAGGAACGTCACTGTGAGCATCTCACAGTTAAGGGTGGAGCATCTACATAGATTATGTGAAATTCCTCTGCAGAAAAGACTAGTCTCTTCATTTGTTAATTATTCAATCATTTATCATATTGCCTTAGGAATATTCTATATTTTGTGCTATAATCCAATACTACTTCATTTATTTTCTTGCTCAAATTGTTCCAACTTTAGCCATTGGAATTCTTTCAGTTGGCTGTTGTATACCTTTGCTATCCTCTCATTGTTGGAGCTATTTTTTTTCCTGAAGTACTGTTGTACTTTCTAGTACTACAAGATGGTCCAGACTCATCTTGTGTATTTCCAAAAATCAGTCATTTATCCAAGCTGTAGGGCTAATTTTTGAAATATAATTTTATATCTTACTGAAGGACCTTAGCTTGGGACAAGTAATATTCAGCTAGGAAACATTCGTTTAGCATCATGTGTACAATCACCACCACACCCAAACTGTGAGGCTGGTTGAAAAAGATCTGGATGTACACTCCAGCCACAGAGCTACTGGCATTCCTGCTTGGTTCCAAGATTCAGACAGGCTGTTATCTTCATTCCTCCTTAAACATTGTTATGAGTGTTATAACAGACAGGTTAATTACAGATGAGAGAAAACAAACCCAAACATTTTCACTCCAAATTATCAGAAGGAAAAGACTTCAATGATAGAGACGTTGCTTTTCAAACCAATGAGCATACACCCTAGGGTACACTGCTGTCCCAGCACCAGGCAAAATCAAAGTGGTCTCTTACTGCATCAGCAAATTTCATTTGAGGAAGTGGGGAACCAGCTGTTATTACCTGTTATTAAAGCTAATAGGGAAAAATTCTAATTTTCAAATTAAAACCAAGTTGATGATATATGAAAGTTTTACTTAAGTATCTTGGTAGTATTTTATTTATCTGGCCAATTTATTCACACTACCAATCAAATATAAAAGCTAATGCATTGATTAATTCAAGGGTTTGAAACTGGTGGACCCACAAGGGAACTAAAAAATATCACAAAGTTTTAGATTTCTGGATTTTTCATTCAACACAGGTCCTGAATTTCATGTGACTAGAATCTGCTGGAGCAGAACATGAGAATTCCCCCTTTAGATAAACCCCCCTCTCTGTTGCTTACACCCAGTTTTACTCATTAAATATCTACTTGGCCCCTCTAGGTTTGTGAATATGTGACACCCAGATCAGATTGGTGTTGGTGGCTGTCGCGGTATGCATTAATCCTAAGCAAATGGATTTTCAGTCTTGATGAACATCCTGAAAAATTGGGAACACTGATTAGGTCCCCATTTGAAAGTCAGTAACCTAATTCTTTGGTTCTTGCTTTCTAGATGAACAGAAAACATTTAAGCTCTCATTAGAAACCATGAAGACATCTCAGAAGCTATTCTAATGTCAAGGAATGTCTGTGTTTATGACAAGCATTCAATCAAGATGGCTAAACAGATAGTTTCAACCCATGTTGAGTTAAGAAATTATGAATATGTTATTTCTCCAGCATTAATTGAGAGCCTATCAAATAGCAAAATATCATTTTAGGGATAAAAAGATATATTCCTAATTATAAATATGAAAAGGAAATTTCCTGCAAAGCTGCACACTACCCGCCATGGAACCTTTATCCTTATTTTGTTTTCTTTCCATGAGTTTTCTCTTCCCCAAATGTATCACAGAAAAGTCATAATCTATTTTTTTAAAGAAGATTTATTTTTGGATTAAGTGATTTCATGATGCAACATGGTTTTCAACAAAAATAGAGATCAGTATGAAAATAAAATGAATTGTACACATTAAAATATCTTTCCCTCAAAGCATTTCAGGATTATAAAAAAATACAACATAAAAGTCAGGGGTTCAGGTGAGGATAAGAATATAGATTTTGCAGAAAACAAACAACTGGGGGGTCTGCATTTCAGAATGCTAGGCTCCATTTAATACCACCTATGAATCACTTCTAGGATGTCAACAATCTGAATTATTTGTTTTAAAAAAGAAAAGGTGAAATTTAAATATAAAGTGAAATGAGAGCTGTATAATCTTAATGCCAATAGCAGATGCCTCCCATTATTATTCTCCATTAAAAGTCACATGAGCTCTGGCTGGTGTGGCTCAGTGGATTGGCTCTGACCTGTGAACTCAAAGGTTGCTGATTCAATTCCCCAGTCAGGGCACACAACTAGGTTGCAAGCCAGGTCTTCAGCCAGGTCCACAGCTGGAGGCAGGTGAAAGCAATCATACATTGATGCTTCTCTTCCTTTCTTCCACCTTCCCTGCCCTTCTCTCTGAATATAATAAATAAAATCTTTTTAAAAAAGTCACATGAAGCTTAAACCAACTCAACAAAATAAAAACATAGCTAATAACTGATACATGGTGTAGTAGACACAATGGATGGAGTTGGTGAAAAGAAATGGAAGGGCCTTAAAAAAGACACCACCTGTGCTCTACTGAAATCTTAGAAATAAATGTTGTTTGTTAATTTTTACAGAGCCTTAATATTAAAAGTAAGCATCATTATAAAATTAGATTAATGCTTTCAGTAAAAGGCAAGAGATGCGTGTAGTTTTATTTATTTTGGAATGCCTGCATCCCTATTGTAAAAACATGTAACTTATGTACTTTTCAGCACATTAAAAACCTCAAATTTTACTTATGGTATCATATAAAGAAAAAAGACATTGTAACAACATCTTATAGAGCATTAAGGTCCTAAAAGAACATTCAGTTTTATGTGTTTCCTTCCAAGGCATTTCCTGAACGTTATTCATCCTTTTCTGCAGAAAGTGATGGCAACCCGAAGTTTCCTGGTGATTCCTCACTGGCTGATTCAGTTTGAATCACACATACTGGTCACCACTCCTCGGGGTTGTAATATCTTAAAAGAAAATTGGACAGGAAGGTATCACCTGCCCAAGGCCACTAGATGTAAAAATCAGTACATATATTTAATTGTCCTGTGTCCCCAGAAGCCATACAACACTACTAGGACCTTCCAATTCTGCTGAAACATTTGATCGTAAAAGCCAACTACTTTGCATGTTAAGTTTAAGCAAATGGATTTTCAGTCTTGATGAACTTCCTGAAAAATTGCAAACACTGATTAGGTCCCCATTTGAAAGTCAGTAACCTAGTTCTTTGGTTCTCGCTTTCTAGATGAACAGAAAACTTTTAAGCTACCATTAGAAACCATGAAGACATCTCAGAAGCTATTCAAAGAATGTCTGCTATAAAACAAATTAAGTGTAATAAACCAAGCCACACCCTTTATTTCATACATAAAATTCAAAATAGTAACAATAATTCTTAAGATAAACAATTCCACAGTATAATTCAATACTCAATTGTTGAATCTCCTGATTAAGCTTTGGTTAAGTTTTAATACGTATCTTGGGGCTAAATTTTGTTTGCCACACAAACCTACTGAACTTATGCAGTAGGGTATTTCCCATCAGGCAGATCATCAAGCAGGGCTCTCAACAGACAGCAGGGCATTCTTTTTCTCCAAGTCAAAAGCCAAACGGAAGTATATGTTCCTACCCCCACAGCAAACCCTAACATGCTCCTCCCGCCCTTGTTCTAACTTTCCCTCTGTTACAGTCCTCACTGAACGGTTCCTGCATTCTTCCTGGGCTGATTGCTAGACGTGGACAGGGCACACACTCGCTGGAATGCAGCTACCACTCCTCAGTCTAGACTGTTGTTCAGTAATTAGCATTGCATTCGTGGAGAAGGGAGGAGCCGGGGGAGGGCACGGCTGCTGGGCTCACCCTTCATCACCCAGTGGGCACTAGTTGGTAGGCTGTAAACCATAATTTACAAAGCTCTAATGTCTCTAGCATTCCTTTGTTTCCATGTTAGACAAACAAATCTTTCTGGAAAACACATTCGAATTACAAAGGTCATAAATTTTGCAACATATGAATTGAATTGAAAGTGACAGATTGGATTTAAACTCAGATTTTTATGGAAGCAAGATGTCTAAGATCTAGTGGTTTCACACATCATCTAAATCAGGAAGCAGATAAGAGAAAACAAAGAGCCTGAAACTCAGACTCTGTTTAGAGGTTGGGCTACTAATGCAGACTTCAAATATCTCTTAATGATCATATAGCATCATTTTACTTCCTTGGGGAATTTCCCAAATCGGGTTAAAATAGGTAGGACTTTAAGATTTTTGTCTTAGGAGTGGTCAAGTTATAAATACAATTTGTGCAGAAAGAAAGAAAAACATTGGATGAATGTGAGGACAGAGAAGATAAAAAATCTTGCAATTGCTTCTTCATCCACATCATTGCAATCAGAGATCGGGGTTTTCTGATCCATCCCTACTAAAAATTAAAAATAAGATAAGGTTTCTGATGAAAGTGTTTTCTTTTTAATTATGTTGCTCCCCAATAATATTTCAGAAAACTAAACTACTATACTATCTAAATCCATCAAAAGAAATAAAATTATGCATTGTTTTAAATTTCTTATAACAAGTAGTAGTAACAATGAAACTATTAAACTTATGGGGAGTTTTTGCATGAACATACTAATTTCTTCATAGGCTTTTCAGAAGGTGTCACATTTTAAGAGGCTTTGGAAAAGTGAACCTTCGGTAGATGAAGTGTCTGGCACAAATGGAATATGCTGGTAGAAACATTAGCCTCTCCATCTCTAGAGATGAAACCTAGAGTTGTAATTATGAAGTAATGAAACTGATCTCATCAGCCATCGAGGAAAAAAGTCAGCCTCAAACCAGATGGGACATGATACCTGCTACCCCACCAAGTATGTGAGAGCCAAGAGACAATGCACCTGAAAGTACTTTAAAACTCTACAGTGCTGTACAAACATGTTCTACTATTACTGTTGATCATTTGAATGCCATTTTACCACTTCAGATTGTTATGCAGGTGAAACAGATTTTCCTCCATTTATTACAGAATTTCTACTAAGTTATAAACACAATGTATGCTCGTAAATTGTGACTGCAATTTTTTGCCCAAGATCCATTCATTTTGTGCAAAGGAAAAATGTTTTGACCCCCAGCGTGGGTAAGGCTCAAAGATTGATATTTTTCACATTGAAAACTGTAGGTGTATTGTAGTATAGATGACAGGAAAAAAAAAAAAGAGAAACTATCAGGACTTAATTTTGGCATTTCTTTGATAATTTGAAGATTCTTCAGTAGTTCCTTCAAGGTTCAGCTCCCCACATGCACACTTTAAACCCTTGTGTATAAATACACCTTGAGCTTCAACACTTGACCAGTATTAACACACAGTTACATGGCATTAGTTACCAATTTATGTTGATTGTTATTTCTTCTTCTTCTTCTTTTTTTTCAGACACAGTAGGTCCCATGTATGAAGCCTTCGATGGATCTCTTGGGTAGAACAAACCATTCTCTTCTCATTCCTTGATTGTAGAATATACTAAATTTTGTTAACAATATTGTTTGAAGGCCCTGGCTGGTGGCTCAGTAGATTGGTGCCAGCCTGAGAACCCAAAAGCTACTGGTTTGATTCCCAGTCAGGGCACATAACCAGGTCTCCAGCCAGGTCCTCAGCTGGAGGCAGGTGAAAGGCAACCATACATTGATATTTCTCTCCCTTTCTTTCTCCCTTCCTGTCCTTCTCTCTGAAAATAATGAATAAATCTTAAAAAAAAATTTTTTTTTTGAACCTTGGTGTCTACTTCTCCAGGCTGTGAACTTCTCAAGGGCAGATTTTGACACTTGTAGCTCCATCACCCAACACAGTGGCTGGCACAGAATTAGTGCCAATAATGTGCCTCTTGTCTCATTTCAGAGACGTTCTGCATACACATAAGATGTATTGTGACTGCCTTTTACACTATAAAACAGTATAGAGGCCCTGACTGGTGTCTCAGTGGATAGGCACTGGTCTGCGAACCCAAAGGTCGCTGATTTGATTCCCCAGCCAGGGCACATAACCGGGTTGCAAGCCAGGTCTCCAGCCAGGTCTGTGACTGGAGGCAGGTGAAAGGCAACCATACACTGATGTTTCTCTCCCTTTCTTCCTCCCTCCCTGCCCTTCTCTTTCTTGAAAATAATGAATAAAATCTTTAAAAAAAAACAACAAAAAACAGTATAGGATGAGCATCACTTAAGAATTTCTTAAAGAAAATAAAACCATACAGCAAGTTATCTAATTCATGGTCCAGAAGAAAAGATATATGGATATTTCTATTTGTAAAGTATGTTAAAGTCTAAATTATTCTGTGGGAATGGCATTTAGTATTTTATAAAGTTCTTATTGGACTTTTAGTTTTACAAATGATGAAAAATAGGTCAATTATCATGGTGTTTTGGTATATGGTAAGTAAACCTTCGAAAATCCCCAATTCTGAGAGGAGTAGCAACTAGATACTTATACTGTTACTTGAGAACATGGATGTCCTAACGAAGAAGTTTATTTGTTAGAAATAATTAAAGAGATACATTTTATTTCAAAATTCTCTTACCTAATAACATGGGATATGGTAACAAAGTGCCACAAAGCAAACTAAAAGCTAACATGGTCTATGAATGTATTTTTGAAAGGAATGCAACCTTCCGTACCAGCTGCTTAGAGAATGCCAGCTCTGAAAGATCTTACATGCCATCAAAAATGTAGTTCTAAAACTAAAGTATATTCTATTATTTTTCCCTTATATTGAAAAATATAAACAAAGTAAAAATAGCTTGCCAAATTAAATATACTTACATTCACGATTGGTAAGTACAAACTAAAATTTCCAGTTAAAATTTCTCCGCTTCCTTCTTTTCCTGGTTCAGTTTAATTACACAGGTGAATCGTCCTTGAACATTTGCTGGTTTCTGTGGCCTTTATTTCAGACCATTTCCCCACACTGCCCAGTGTCTGCCCTTAGTGCAGAATGCAACATGAGAGTCCCAATAGTAAACATAGCTTAACCAACAGGAAAGCAATCAGCTCTTAAAACCAACCTACAAAAACCATGTGTAGAACCTTTATAAAGTGTAAGATTGCCAACATCCTATAACTAGAATTCCATGGCTACTTATATGTCAAAGAGGTGTTGGGGCAATGCCTGTAAAACCATAGGCTGGCAAATCAAAAGTTAATCCAATGCTTTTATTATTCACAATTTAACTTCACTGTATTGAACCTCAGATTAGTTATGGCCATAAGTCAAGAAATAAACAATGATGTGAAAAACCCCCAAAGCAATAAAAACGAAGGACACCCTCTAATAAAACTAAGCAAATATAACATTAGTGATGTCATGCAATTTCTGAGATACCATAGAAAATTTGTTTCCTTATGTTGATAAGAAAATTAGACATCAGTGAAAATGCAGGCTTAGAAATATAGTACTGAGAGTTTCCATTTGTGATGTCTTCACTGATGAGGGAAAATGGAATTCTTATTACTAAAGAGAGCTGATCTCTTGGGTGTTGCTGATGGCTCCCTAACTGAGCTGTGTTTAATGATGCTGTACAAATAAAAAGCAGTGGGGGGAATACGAAATATCTTTATTAAATGCCATCCTGTAAAGTATTTGATGGATGGAAGAGTCTAATGCATTTTAAATAAATGCACATCATACTATCACATATAGTGAGTCTTAAAAAATTATTACTTAGATGCACAGTCCTTTTAGTGGTAGACATGGCACTGTGAAGGAAGTCTGATTTAGAAGCTATTTTCTATTACACTTGTCAAGTGATGGAATTGCTGTTAGTCATATTGTAATGTCCCTTCAACTTTGGTACATTCAGTGCAAAATATTTCGGGGAATTTTTTTGTACCTTTATAAAAATAAAAGGCCCTTTTTCCCTTGAGAGTGCTTAAAAGGATACATATAAGCATGATGCCCGAGTAAGCATGAAACATGAAAATGGACAGGTGACACGTATAGGATAGGTAGGTTCCTATATACATCTTAAAGAACACAAATATAATGAACCTATAAAAAATAAACAGAACTTACTGTGTACTTTTTCCTGATATGCTGTGATTAATTGCTAGTTATTTAAAATTGTTTCCATGCATTATAAAGCCTAAAGTCTGTCATTAGTAATTCATTGTATAACAGTTTGTCTTCAGCCATAATTACATACATACCACTCCGCATATACATTGTCAGAGACCACCTTATTGCAAATCTTTCAAGTTACCTCACATTGACTTGGTTTTTCATTTTCACTCGTGTCCCATGAAAGCTGCAACCTCAGGTGCACACCATGCAGGCACACATAAGCAAGAAAATGAATATTCTGTTACAATGTAGGGCTTAAATGAATGTACTTTCAGGAAATATATTTGTTTTTTTTATATTATTTACCTCACGCTAATTTGGAGATGGGGTCAAGTACTGCCAGTTTGGCTTGAACCACGTTCAAATGTAAGTTTCAAGATTCTCCTGAGTCCCTGAAAAGTTACCATGGAGCTGATCGTATACAGGCTCATCTTGGTCTCGGAACATGACAAATGGACAAAAGTTTGGCAGTCAGAACTGTTGATTGAAAGACTGTTGGCCTGTTCCCTGGGCATCAAGCTCACCCAAATCCTTGAAAGAGGACCCATCGCCACCATCCAGCCCCCTAATGTGGTGGAGCATGTGTTCCCGGGAGATGACAGCACTCAGTTTTACTCCAATGGAAGCATCCTCTTGAGACTTCCAACGTTCGGCGTTCTTCTAGGGGCCACCTCCTGAAGTTGCCTGTCCGTACCACGCCTGAGCATTGTGCTTCCAGGTCACTCCAGTCCAAAGGTGCTGGTCTCTTCGACTGCTGTCAAGAGTTTTTCATAAAGCATGGAGAAAGATGGGTACGGGGGCAGGTCCAGTCGGTTAAAGCAGGTGTGAGCTCTGCAAACAGAGGAAGCACGCGTGGTTTAGAACGCTGAGCAGACAATGGGGTCCCTTGTTCTGTGTACGTGCGTGTGTATGCTTCTCTTTTCTAGTCAATTTGGTTTGTTGTCAAGTTTTACATTCCTTTCAGAGAAAACTGAGAACACTTTGATTTCATTAATTCAGATTGTTAAAAATTTCAGAATTGAATTTCCCTTAGGGTAATGGGATGTTTAAATATATATCTATTTGCCCTGATTGGTGTGGCTCAGTTGGTTGGGCATCTATCTACCCACAAAGGGAAAGGTCATCAAGTCCCAGTCAGGGCACATGCTTGGGTTGCGACAGATGTTTCTCTCATACACTGATGTTGCACTCCCTCTCTTCCTCCCTCCCTTCTCTTCTCTTAAAAAAATAAAAATAAAATCTTTTTCAAAGTTTAAAATATATATTCTTCTTATTTTTAAAACAACTTAAAATCCATATTACATACATGTTACTATTTGTTTAGTTGCTTAATAATTACAAGCACAAGGTTTTTAAATTCTCTTTTGATGTTATTATTATTTCTTTTACAGACATGAATATAATCTCTTGCAAAGTAATTCATCTTCAGAATTGACAGTTGCATGGATGTCTCTCGGAAAGTCTGTTTCCAGTTTTTTCATTTTGTGGGGCAGGGAAGAGCGCTAAGAGTCTCTGAAGACCTGACTCATAGTGTAGATTTTTGGGAATTTCCCTGGCTGGACTTGCCTGTCAAAGTCCCTATACCATTGTTACCCCTTTGAATTTTGTGCTATAATCTTTTTTATCCTAAACCTCAATGCAAAACAATAGCCATCTAAATCATTACATCAGGCATTCTTTTTTAGAAATACCTCCCCTTTCGCCAAGATAGGAAAAAAAGTGCTTTCCTGTTATTTGCACCTGAATCACAACAACAACAAAAAAAAACCCCAAAAACTGACAGTCCTCAAATAGTACATCTTATCAGGAAGCAAATCTACACTTTTGACATGGGATTGGATGCATCTTATTATGACTGTACAACAGTTTGTTGTGGGAGCTAAACTTTGACTTAAAAAAATGCTCCTGAATTAATATGGAATTTTGAGAGCTATGATTATTAATGAGTATTTTTCACAAGGTCACATGTTTAAAATTTTGTTCTTATTCATAACTTTTACACTTATGAAATAAATATAATTACATTCCTATATTCCTAGGTGCTGTGTAACATAGTGGTGTAACAATCAGACATGGGGAGCTAGACAGGTTTGGGTTTGAATTGCAGCTCTGCCAACCAGCTGTAGAACTGGAGTGCCCTATGGAAACTCTCTGAGACCTGATTTTCCCTCCAATAAAAAGAGAATAATATAATTTGTCTCAGAAGGATCCGAGGATTAAATGAAATGACAGAAACATGTTTAATACAATGCCAGGGTCATAGTGGTTGACCAATTAATAAGAGATGTATTGTTAGCTACAATACATTTCCTTATCATCAAAGGGATTTACCCTAATTGCCTTCATTAAATTGCCAGAAGATGATCATGAGTCATGGAAATTGTGAGATAAAAAAAGAGACAACAAGGCAGATGTGTGGCCACGTGGTTTATTAGAAACGGGGATGCGAAGGGCCTCTGTTATAAGGACTCCAAGGTTAGGACATAGCAAAAGCACTGGCTCAGTTTACAATCTTGTTATTACAAACTCTATAACATATTGAAGGGAACTCATCTAATTAATATTTTCAGCCACACATCTTTGTTTGGTATAATAAACTATTTGAAAATTGCATTTAATGTAATTCTTATCATATCACTTTACAGTAGAACCTCAACTTTTTAAAAAATTGCATTGAACTAGCCTACCAAAACACAGTTCTATTTATCTTGTGTGAAATGCTGGAATAAAAATGTTAAATGAAGACCTTATCTTTGTTCTAGAGAGAGAAGAAGCAGAGAAGTAAAATATATTTTGACTATAATTATATTCCATGCTTTGTGTGTTTAGATACACAATATTCATTATCCCATTAGACTAAAAGGTGGTACTTCTTTTTAAATACCATTAAAATTTTTTCCTTTGGTTATCAACAAGGCTGAGCATCTTTCCTTAAGTCAATTTGCTTGTAGCATTTCCTGTTTTGTGATCATCTTCTTTTAATTTTTAATGTGATAAAATATACAGCACATAGAATTTGTCATATTAACCATTTTTAAGCTCAGTTTTGTAGCATTAAGTTTATTCACGTTGTTCTGCAACCATCACCATAACCATCACCATCACCCATCTCTAGAACTTTTCATCTTTCCAAACTGAAATTCCGCATCACTAAACATGAAGTCCCATTCTGTTCTATCCCTGCAATCACCATTCTCTTTTCTGTCTCTATGAATTTGACCACTCTAAGTATTTCATTACTTCATGAAAATGGAATCATGCAGTATTTGTCTCTTTTGACTGGCTTATTTAATTTACCATGTTTTCCAGGTCCATGTTGTATAATGGAATTATACAGAATTTCCTTTCTTTTTAAGGCTGAAAAATAGTCCATTGGATGTATGTATTACAGTTTGTTATTCACCCATTAATGGACATTTGGGTTATTTCCTTTTATTTTTTTGACTATTGTAAAAAAGTGTTATCATGAACACTATTACAAATCTCTGATTTCAATTCTTTTGTGATTATACTCAGAAGTGGAATTATCAGATCATAAGATAATTCTATTTTTAACTTTTAAAGGAGCTGCCATACTGTTTTTCCATAGTGGTTACACCACTTTACATTTCCATCAGCACTGCACAAGAGCTCCAATTATTCTGCATCTTCACCAACACTTAATATTGTTTTTTATTTTGCTAATAGCCATCCTAATGAGTGTAAAGTCCATTTATAGTTTGAAGCTTTAGGGTTTGTTATTGAGGTAATGAATACTACAAAACAAAAAGATTAACTCATATTATTTCCTGCTAATCTCTTCCAGCCTGTTCCATTTTTTATTTACATAATGCATTTCATTTACAGAGTGGTATTAATCTGGTTGCTATCTATTTCTGAATAAACTGTCTTCCTCTCTTCAGAGTGTTGCTATAGTTAGAAACCATGTTGAAAGGTGATCTCCATTGTTTATAGGAGGCTTTTTATTGTGTATATTTTTTTCTTTTGGTAGTGTTGGCATATCAGAATGTGATATATCAACGTTCAGGAGAATTTTTCAGAGTATCTTCTAGTATATAGTTGTAATCTTGAACATATGAATTCATTTTTGTGAACTGAATCATTCATGGTGGTTGAACTAGGAAATAAAAGTAATTCAAAATGTACCTAATTCTAGGTAGGCAATAATCCCTGATTAATGTTAAATTTGTTTAGGCCAGAACATGACTGCAGGTGAATGTATCTATCACATCCCAGTGAAGCCTCTCCTTTCCCTCTTAACAACCAAACACTTTCCCCTAATTAAAGGTTAATTTTAGATAATCAAGAAATTAACAAACAGTCACATACATAGGAATGAAAGCTCATAAGCAGCAATGCTTGAAGTCCCTAATTAACTTGCACATGGTTAGACTGAATGCCAAACATGAATTCATTTTGGCCTTGTGGTAGGCCAAGTTCTAACACAATCCGCCACAATGGGCCTTTATAGAATCCTCACCTGTCACTCACTCATAACCAATGGAACACGGCAGAGGTGAAGATAGGAGGCAAATATTATTGGAGTCTTTGATCAGTTGATTTGTAACTTAACCAGAAGGGTGATTATCCTGCATGCACCTGAGCTAACTAGGTGAGGCTCAGCTAAAAGAACACCCTGAGATCAGAGACACACTGCTGCTGTATTTGAAGGAGCGGCTGCAAGAATTTCTACAGCTGCAAGAAATGGAGTTTGCCTACGACCTAAGTGAGCTTGGAAGCTGGCCGTTCCCTAGATGACCCTCCATATGAGAATGCAGTCCAACTGGCACCCTGATTTCACCCTGTGAGACACGGAACAAAAGACCCAGCTAGGCCATGCCTGGACTTCCCGCCCACAGAGATGGTGCTATAATGCTCATGTGCTGTTTTAAATGAAGTTTGTGGTGATTTGTAATGCAGCAATAAATGCTTCTCCAGGTCTCAAGGTACAGGTCCAAGACAAGGTGGCAAGGGTCATACACGTGATATAACACAGTCACCACTATCAAGGGCAGGGGAGGAGATAAAGCTGGGAGCCAACAGCTGTATTTTCATTCCCCAGGTTTCCGAGCACAGAAACTGGACTTGCGCATGTTGCTTTGCAGTTTCTGTGTCATCTTTGTAGACGCTATAGTATCTCACCCAATAAATCCATAAGCCTGGGTACTCTTTTTCTCTAAAGATTTAGTTCTCAACACAGCGGGAAAGGTTAGACAGCCTTTCTTGATCCTCAATCATGACACAACCACCATGTTGACCTACGACCTAAGGCGGTCACTGCCTCCTAGTTTACATCTGGTTGCATAACATATGGTCACCATGACAGAAATTTCCTTCTGAATAAACCAAATGGCTCCTCTGAAAAATGGTTCAGGAGGATGGAGAAAGTACAGATTGTGAAGGGGGAAACTGTGCAGAAAGATGAAATGGTTTCCCCCAAGGTCAGAGCTGAGTCGGTGGCCAAATCGAGACTAGGACTTCAACCGTGGGCTCCTAGGGGAAGCCCAACATGAAACCGAAGAAAGAAGGGAGACTAATGATCTTGAACTCAGTTCTCTCCCTTTTGGAAGCCTGGCTGTTAATTTCACCCCATCCCTGATGGTACATTGCTAGTACTCAGCATCCTACCAGATTACGTATGTTTTGGCAACATGGATTAGCAAAATAAAGCTTCAAATATATATAAATGATTCAACCGCAAGATCCATAGCTCTGGGAAAATGTTCAAATTGGATCAATCCAAAAAAACCCTGGGAGATACCAGGGGATTTTTAGGTGCTTAGTTCTACCCTGGGCTCCCCAGAAAACAGAGACACTCAGAGAGATCAGAATCACCATGAAGCTTGTTCACCGTGCAGATTGTTGGCTGCAGCCCCTGAAATTCTAACTCAGAAGGTCTGGGATGGGCCTAGGGTTCTGCATTTTGATAATCACTCCACGTGAGTCTGATGCAGGTGGTCTCCGCTTTTGGAGAGGCATCAAGTGGGTGAGAAAGAAGATATCGACACTGGCTACCCACACCAGCATTTTGTGTGCTTGCAAAAATTTCAAAACTCTTTATAAACAAGACAGCATTGCTAATAAGGAAATTGAGGAATAGTGCGGTTAAGTAAATTGCCCAATATTTACCATCGACTTGCAGTATGAGCCAAAAACAGGAAAAAAAAAAAAAAAGAAAGAAAAGGAAAGAAAAGAAAACAAAATACAATCCTCTGAGGTTTTTCACACCCCCCTCCCGCTCCATTCCATGTCCTAAGAAAACTCCTGCAGAAAATAACAGGAGGGCCCTTGGACTATGTTGATATTGGCAGCAAAAGCACATCCAGTTATTCAGTCTCTACAAAAGAACATTTTTCAAATCTTTCAAAGCCAGCCACACTACGGCTATAATGAGTTTACCTCATTTTGATCTATGCAGCCAGAACCACTCAAGGAGGGCAGGTCTAAACCCGTCTTTGGGAAATCATGCTGGCATCAATATAAAGGAGATTTAAAAAGCCCCCCAGACATCTGGTCTGGCTTAATAGATCCCTTGGTGCTTTCTGGATTCTTCAAATGTTAACCAGGAGGTCACATTCTTACCCTCTCTTCTTTCCTATAGATAGACAAGTCAATTACCCAAATCCAGTGAGCCAAAGTGACACCACTGCATTCACATTTTCATAGACTGAGTCACTGATTATGTATTTCTCTCTGTGTTGTGTGTGTGTGTGTGTGTGTGTGTGTGTGTGTGTGTGTGTACTTATTTATTAACTTAGCCCCATGTTCCCAGAATTGATTTTTGGTAGTTTATAAGGACTCACAATATAAGACAAAGAAAAGTAATAATCAGGATTTTAAGTTGAGAGAGAGAAAAGGACAAAAGTCATGAGCCTCATTTTACTGGTAAATGCAGCCCTAGAAACGAAACGTGTCGAAATCTACTAAATCCTTTACATTACATTTGCATTGCAATTTAGAAAGTGCTTTGTCAATACTCTCTCTTTTTCAGTTGTCAGCGGTGCATAATTCTTCAGATTTCCATTTCCTTACTTCTATTCCAGCCTCTTCATCAGGTAATTAAAAGGGAACATTCCTAAGGAACCTTGGAACACACCACTTTGTAATGTCAAGATTTCTTTGGAGATGTTAAGGATTCCTGACCTAATTGACCTGTCCAGTTCAAATGTTACACATCTGTTTCACCATAGGCTTCCCTTTAAGACCATCAGGGGCGCCTGCAGCACTGGTTGGAAGGGTGTGCTGTCCCATGGAGAAGGGCCGGCCTGGAGCTGGGCTGTGAAGGAGGCAAAGTGCTTACTTTGGGCTCTCCTGCGCCTCCTGATTTAGGGTCCAGTGGGTATTCAGGCATCACCCAAGCCCTTTTACGTGTAGAACTTCTTTTATTATTTCCTCCCTTAAAAGAGTCTGTATGTTGAAAGCTTGTTATTCCCATATAAAATGTCCCAATGAATAAAAATGAATTTTTCAATTGGCATTACATTTCATTTACTCCTTCATTCATTGAATGAACAAATATGAGCTCATATGGTATGCCAGGCATTGAGCTGTTGCCTGGTGGATGAGGAAGAATAATGTTCTGGTTTCTGCCTACAAGGAGTTTATACTCAGAGAACAAAACACACAGACAAGCCCTGCTGAGTTGCTCAGTTGGCTGGAATTCCATCTTGTACAACAAAAAGGCTATGGTTCCATCCTGGTCAGGGCACATACATAGGTTGCAGGTTTGTAACTGATCTATAGGAAGCAACCAATCAATGTTTCTCTCCCCTCCCCCTACTGATGTTTCTCTTGCTCACTTCCTCGCTCTTAAAACCAATAAACTTATCCTGGGTGAGGGTACACACACACACACAGAGAAATAGATGTGAGGGGTACCTTTCCAAAATGAAATTATCTTCTGAAGGGCAGATCCCTTGTAGTACAGGCTTCCTCTGCTATATGAGTATTCTAGGAATTTGTCTGTATCAGTGTACCAACTGGTGGTGGTGTGAGAGGCTGTGTTCAGCTCGAGTGAAGTTTTTTAAAGACTCTTTCAATGTATTTGCCCATTTCATGAAAGGCAATTTATGACTGCACCACATCGTGTTATATTTAGTAGTTTTTGACCAAAAATGGTCAAAATGTGCCCCACCCTCCCTATTTACCCAATCTCATCCCAAGAGACTTTCATTGTATCCCCAGAAGAAAGAACTCCTCAAAAGGAAACATTTTGCTGATGTGGAAGAAGTGAAACAAATGGCAGAAGCACTAATAGGCATCAAGATCAATGGGTTCAAAAACTGAGCAGTGGAAAAATATCTTGACAGGTGTATTGCGTCAAATGGAGAGTATTGAAGGTGTCTAACGTTTAAACATGTAAGAATACACAATTTTTTATAAATAAATTCTGGTTTGGGGGTCTCTCCTTATAGATACACAGAGAGACAAAAGGGACCCCCTAAATGTCATGCAGTCTGGGCTCTATACTCGGGTGAGCAGGCCCTGAAGCCCAGGCCACCTTAGGCTCTGCTCACGGAGCCAGGCACCCTACCCAGCTCAGGGCTACATTTCTGCAGAAGACTACCAGATACCTTTGTTTAACTCACCCAGATGGTTCCTACTGGGGCCCGCACACAAACAGCTATAACACAATGCATTACAGTCTACCCTGTGGAGTTTAGAAAGGCTTTATAGAGGACACTATGCCAAGCTTTGAAGGATTTGTAGGTGTGGAGGCTTTTTCTGGATCAACAAGGAGAAGAATGTTCCCAGCACATTGACCGGAAGTATGGGGAAGCATTACATCATCAGGAAACCTGAGAAGTACAAGGGCTTGAGTGACAGGGGCCAAGGCTGGACCAGAAGCCAGATGAGGAGGCAGGGCCACATCAGGAAGTGAGGCGTGTTCATGCAAAGCCCTTTTCCATTTGTCCCATGAATGAACTGCGGCTAGTGACTGGTGACTGGGTGTGAAGAGTGATATGGCAGAGGTACCATCGATTGAGACAGGAGGAAATGGGTAGGGAGTAGATGATGAATTCAGCAATTGTAATTAGCATGAGAAATCCAAAGTTACCAATTGTGTGGTGATAACATTCAATTAATCTAGTGATTACTTTGTTAGCTTAAGGAGATTTATTAATACAAATAAAGGTAGAACTTTTGTTATATGACTTTTAAAATATTCAGCCCTGGCTGGTGGCCCAGTGGATAAGGCACCAACTTGAGAACCCAAAGGTCGATGGTTCGATTCCCAGCCAGGGCACATAATCAGGTTGCAAGCCAGGTCTCCAGCCAAATTCTTAGCTACAGGCAGGTGAAAGGCAACCATACATTGATGTCTCTCTTCCTCTCTGCTTCTCTCTATTTTGTGGCCATGATGCTGATTATCTGTTCATTTAAACCTAGTGCTTTCCTTTTTGTGGTCCAGATGGATAGAGATCAACACATTGCAAATGTGTGACGAGTACCTGAAGGCTTGTTAGTGCCTTTAATAATTCTAGTTAGAATTAGTGTCTTATTTTAAGGTCTTAGTAGGTCACCTTAGTTAAAATGCACCTGGGTTTATAAATAAAATGCAGAACATTCCCACAGTGGGAATTCCTGCACCCAGGGGTAACTAGGAGAAGAAAATCTTTAAACTATACATTATACTCAGGTAACTTCTTCACCTGTGGTTGGCCCTGGGGAAAGATGAAGAGTACATACTTTTTAAATGTAAGAAATTCAAGCCAATGGAAGAAAACCCAGCAAGGAACTGTTCCAGGATGAGAACGCTTGGAAGTCCAAGCAAAATAGAAATATCATTTCTTTCTTTTTTTTTAAAGTTAATTTTATTGTTTTATTATATCCATCTCTTTTCCTTCCCTCTGTCCCCTGAAATATCATTTCTTGCATGTCTAAAGACTGGCAAACCCCATGTCAGCTCTGAAGGCGAGATGTTAGCAACAATAATAATAAGGGTTACATTTATTGAATGATGTGTTCGGCATCCTTTTAAGTGCTTTGTGTGTGTCATCTCCCTCTTTGTATACATTTGTAATATAATTACTAGTATCCATCCCACTTGTTTTGATGAGGATGGAGAGACACAAAAGTGACTTGGGCATATTTTGTCTGGAGTGCTGCGGTCACCTCCAGTTTAAGAACAATGTTCACGGAGTGCCAGTTATGCCCTAGGACTGAACACAGGGTGGGAAGGGAGGTGCAGGGCAAAGACCATTCATTGCAAACAGGCGTTGTTCTCAGGGTGATATTGCGGAGCGGGCAACAGATCACCAAGTATACCAATAACCAGACATGATGACTGAATTGGGGCAAGTCCTATGAAGGAAACAGAGTGTGACAGAGTGACAGTGCCCTTTGGGGCAGAGGCCTGGAGGAGCTTTCTGAGCAGGTCATGTGTGAGCTGAGATTGGGTGAAGAAAAGAGCTGCCGGGTCAACAACCAGCAGGAAAGAGTTCAGGTATCAAGTTTCAGAGGCAGAATTGAGTTTGGCACTTGAGGAACAGCAGGACAGAGGCTGGTGGCTGTAGCAGGTGGAGGGACAGTATATATCTACAGGTTGGAGTGATAGGCCAGACCTGACCACCTACCAGGCAGTCTGTGTCATGGGGTCTGGATTTCACTCTAAGCCCCTGGAAGGTATAAGCAGGGGTGCTTTTGAGATTTCAGAAGATCACTCTGGCTGCTGAGTGCAGGATGTAGGAACAGAAGCAGAAGTTTAGCTTCAGCAGCGGCCCTGGTCCAGGCAGGAGGGGCCGATGGAGTGGACTAGGGTGGTGGGAAGGGATGAAGCCCAGCTAGTTTTGCTCTTGAGGCCAAGGAAAGGGCTATAACCATTCATCAAGAGCTGTAATGTCTTTCACTCACAAGTACACACTTTACGATGTGACTTGTGAAACAGCCCCCAAGCACCATTAGTCATTTTAACTTGAACTGTCCTATTTTCTGTTGCTGGCAGCAATGAAAATTTCTTTCATTTCATCTCATGATCACAAATTCGTTCAATAGTTCCACTTTTAACATTGATGACTCAAGAGTCTCCTTTCAGACACCGTATGTTTTTGTGATCACTTTACCCGCTTCCCAAAGTAAAGATAAATCCAAGCGGTACAGCACATTTAAGGATTTTTTAATAAGGCACTATAACTAGATATCACTGATACATTTTTTGTTAGCCCTTGCTGATTCAAAGAAGAAAGAAAGTAACACCCTAAAATATTCTTGTTACATAGTAAGAGCTGAATGAGAGGGAATTGGGGAAAAGAATTGAGGAGGACCCTATATCAGAGATTAAAATATGGAGCAGACTATACATTAGGATCTTTCGCCAGCTCCTCTCGGACTGCAAGGTGCCTCAGTGGACCAGCATGGGGTGGTCGCTGGGGCGGCCAGGCATTGCCTCAAGGCAAACATAGAAAAGATGGGGCACCAAGGGGTCCTTTCTGTGCCTATCTCTCCTGCTAATTCAAGACAGTGACACCATATTACAGGACCCCTCAGTTATTTTTCTATTTCCTAGCTGATGGTTCACTTTGACAGTAGACAATGCTCTCTGCACTGAGGAGGAAAAACCAAATTATTGATCACATTGTACAGCAATATTTAGTGCCATGGAAAGATGTTCATGATTAATGATATTTGATAAACAAAAAGAGGTTGCAAACATTTTTGTTCTTAAAAGTGTGTGTGTGTGTGTGTGTGTAGAAATGAGTGAAAGCACACACTCCAAAATGTTTAGAGGTTATTTCGGTAGTGAATTTTATAGATATAATATATATATATATGTTAAATATATATCTATATATTTATGTATAACTTCTTGGCATTTTTTTGGCGAAGTTTCCTTTTCAAAAGAATAAAAAGCAAAGTTTTAAAAATGAAAGAGTTGTCTTTTTCTCTTTAAAAAAATAACTTTATCTTTTTAAGTTCTATTCCACTGGAAAAACCATCTCCCTGAGATACCCGTTTCCTAATGAACTTTCGCAGCTTATTTCTTAATTTGGGTCAGCATTTCATTCATAGTAATCTCCAGCCAGAGCCGTTTCAAAAAATCCAGGCTTCCTCCCTTGGCAAAACTAACACGATGGTTAAAAGAAGGTAATGACCGAAGCTCTCCAGCTTTTCTGTGATTCGACCTGGCAGCGAGCTCAGAGATGAGCATCTACACGCTACACTGTACTGGGAGAGAGGACCTGCCCCGCATTTTCCAGGCTGGCATGTTCGCAGCCTGTGTTGCAGAACGTTTCAGAGCAACGGCCATAACGTGAATTTACTGTCCCCCAAGTCTGTGAGAACAATGGGGGGCAGGAAATCTACAGAAATGCAAAACACAGCATTAACCACCAACCTCGGAGGAGGCAGAGGGACTGCAGTGATGTGTCTAGGCTACACGCCTCTGTGGAGACACTCTCTGTCTCTATCACTATTTATCATCGGGTCTCTGGTTGCTTTATTACCACAAAAGAGAAAAAAGAACCATTGACTCAACGTGGACTGGCTTCCACGGCAACCCATGTATACATTTACTTCTTGGCCCACACTGTGGGCAGTGCTGTTGGCTGCTGCCCTGGGGAAGGCTGAGAAAAGATGCAACTCCCATTTGCTTGCCTGAAAGGTTGAAAGGCCCTCAACTGTCCACGTTTAGAAAGACTAAGATGCCCTCGCTTTGCTGGGGCTGCTTGCCCTCACCCCTGACAGCCGCTGCTTAGGATCACAGAGCTAGTGCACCGTAGGGCTCAGATCGGCAGTCATGCCTGTTAAACTAGGTT
The DNA here is from genome assembly GCA_004026585.1 of Noctilio leporinus. NCBI lineage: Eukaryota > Metazoa > Chordata > Mammalia > Chiroptera > Noctilionidae > Noctilio > Noctilio leporinus. The sequence continues at coordinate 120,215 of PVIW01003692.1, forward strand.
ATACACGTACACTAATGAGAAGTAGAATAGGCCAAGTGGCTCTTCCTCCTATCAGACCTGAAAACTTAGGGCTTGTTAGGGACATATGAACACAGACTTGCTTTCCTGATGTGCCTTCTATCATCTCTATTTATGCTATTTTATCATCTGGGTAAAACTGAGAATCTAGAAGCAGCCTTAGGTCACAATAAAGAAAGGAAGAAACAACGCCTGTTGCCCAACTGCGTGTATGCAACCATACTAAAGAACACCACTGTTTGCTATGAGTCAGCACACAAACTTCCTGGAGCTCCTGGGGAAGTAAAGATATAAATCCAGCCCGACCCCCATGATGCTTCAACAATCTGTTGGTGTTACTTCTTGCTCAACCAAACCTAATAAACCATCCCCTCTCTTGGCCTTTTATGGGCAAAGAAACTGGGGTCCAGAGACCAAGTGACCTAGGTCCCAGAGTTAGCAGGGGGCAGAGGTGGGACCAGAAGCCGTGTCTTCTCACTCCCAACCCTGTGCTTTTTCCAGTGTGCTACTGCCTAATACACATATTATAGATGATGGTTACAGAAATCAGAATGGCAGCCACTAGCCACTAACTGGATGCTGATTCAGGGCCAGGATCAGCAGTATGCATCTTAGATGAATGATTTAATTTAATCCTCAGCATTACTAACCTAGGAAACCGAGGCTCAGAAAGAGTATGCAACTTCTCCAAGACATCACCACGGGTAAGAACACAACTTGGATAAAACCCAGTTTGCTTGTCTGAGGCTGACCTTTCATGCCTATGCTAAATGGCCTCTCTCTGCTCATCAGGTTTGGTGAAAATTGCAGTGATTAAATGCAAACAACTGATCTGATTCATGTTACAGTTTGTTCTATCCACTTTACAAAAGCAAATCTTGACAAAAACAGGTTTTATGAGAAAGGGCACAACCTATCTGCCCTTTCCTGCCTCCTTGATGCTAATGCCTGTTTCTCCAAAAGGTGAAGGGAAGGCCCTGCTAGACAGTGTAAACCTGCTTTTGAGATACAAATATGAATTTAAGGGGTGGGGGTGGGGGAGAACACAATTCAGGGATACGTGAAATAGAACAGTTTTCCCATAATGAAATTCCAGCCCATCTAATGTGGGAGCTCAGGTACCCCAGGCAACACGGGGGTGTTGTGGGCTGTGCTTCTATCCACGGGCTGGGGCCCACCCTGAGCTTGCACTGGTCATTGCTCTCCAAGTCAGGTGTCCAGCACTTCTTGTCCCACGTGCTGATCCGGAGTACACGATTCTCAAAAACTGGTGTTTTGTTAATTGCTAAGAAGGAAGTCTTGTTAACAGGTTTCTTCAAGTCATTCACACTTAAGGAAACTTAGAATGGCATAAATTGGTTAGAAAGATCATTTAATCCTTCCAAATTGCAGTTTTATTAGTAGCAAAGCGCGAGGTCCCTTTTACCTTAGAAATTCTACGTTATTACTGCTGATCGGAGAAAGAAGCTGGAAAACCACCTCGTCTCCATTCTGCTTTCGTTCCTTGGCTCCCTCCTTTTCTTTTGCTCCAGCTCCAGTTATCGTCATTGAAGTCCCCACACACTTTTATTCACAAATACTACCTTACCTTTAAGGTATTAAGGGAAGACTCACACATACAAGTAGCAACAGTAAAGCAATTGTTTCCACTCCATGACAATGTCTCATTTTGTTACCAACGCGGTTGCAGTGCAGAGAGCTGATCTCGTTATGAATGAGGACGCAATGCAGAGAGCATGCCCACAGAATTAGGGCAAGTTTGATTGAAGCTAACGAGGTATACAGCACATTCGTATGACTTAATATTCTTTAGAAACCACAACGGTAATTTTTAGTGAAGGGATTCTAAATAGTTATTAATATGAACTTAAGAGTTTCTGGAAACATCTAAATTAGAGGCACAGGGTAAAACACCACAGTCTGATGAGCAACGTTGCTCTGCTAAAACCAACAGCAGCTTTGGTTTTGCTGCATTTTCTATGTTAAGATATGTATGTACGTGTGTCAACTATGACCGAGAAGATCTTTTTATTTTATTGAGAAAGGTATATCAGCAAATGAAATAAACTTATCCTGAAAGCTAGTCCCCACTCTCCAAACCTTTTAACACAAAACAATAATTAACACATTGTCGACCAGCAGTTTTATCCAAAAGCTAGTGCAAGTGCCAACATGAGTTAATGCGTGGAGCAACCATCTGTTTGTTAATACATGCATCAGTTACAGTGATCACTACACATCAGTGTAGTGACAGTAAAGAAATACTATTTTCCATCTTACCTGGGAAGTGCGGTGATTTTCCCCCACTTTTCCACGCAGAATCTTCTTGGGCCATTACTTCCTCGAAGAGAAGCAAATCCTTCATAGGGAATGCTGGATGTGCCCGTAACAAACTGTCAACCCAGGAGAACAGAAGGAGAACGTGAGGCCAAGGGGCTGGCTGCTAAGAAAGGCATGGCATCAGTCACATGCAGAACTCTGGGAAGAGCAGCGTACTGCTCGCTGCTGGGAAAGCTTGGAAGACACATCTTTATTCACATTCAGACAAAGAACCAGGGAAGGAGAGCGGGGAAAGGGGATGTGGAGATTTGAGAAGAGAAAGCATCTTGCATCTTCTACAGATGAGCAGCTCCCATGCTTAAATCAGGTAGCGTTCCCACTACAGGTGAATAAATGGATATATCCATCACTCTAAGTCTAGTTAGCATTAGCCCCTGATCAACCCATGGTGAATTGAAAAAAAGAGTCAATGAAAGAAAAAAAAAATTCTGGGCCTGAAAATTTGAAGGTCAGATGCTGCATCCAAAGGCGCTAAGACCCAATCTACTTATAAGGCTCGGTACATCCAGAAATGTTCATCATGTCTGATATTTTTTAGCTGCAACCAACCAGCAATTGTAACTGCAAACACTGCCAGAAAATGAGTTAGTTTTTCCAGTGTTCTTAACTTCATTGTCACCTCTAATTTGTTGAAAGTTAGAGGGAGAAGAAGAAAGGACTCTTGACCCAGGAACTGGGTCGCTTCTTCAGGGATGAATGAAGATCATCTGTTGCTAAGGGTGCTGGCTTGCAGAGTACCCCGGGGCCTCCTGCTGAGAGGGCCCAGCTGCACATGGTTCCTGGGGTTCTTGGATTGGAGTTGGTACTTCCTCACAACTCGAATGAAATGCTAGGACTGGGTTGGGGATGATCTGCATAGTGATGGGGCCAAAGAACTATGCAATCTGAAGAGTCTAGAAACAGCATATCTCCCATTTGCACATAAACACGAAGTATATTTATTGGGTATACTTAATAATTATGAAAATATGCAATCCCAACAATAATTATATTAATGCATTTAAAAGAGTAACTAATGGCATCGTACCTGTAACAATCTTAGCCGTTGTTCATTGTTGAATCTTTCCACTGCAGCCCAGAACCACCGAATTACAATATGATTGTCATGATATCCTATCAAACCAATCACAAAAGCCTATGTATTACTTTGACTTTTCTGTCTTAAGCGACTAGGACACACTGACAAAAGTTCCCTGGATATATATCATCATCTTGGATTCTTTAAAGGTTGTTTTGAATTGAAGACTGAGGAATAAATAGCACTGTAACCACAATTGTATGAGTGTGGAATGTTAAATAAAAACAATACTAAGTGAAACCAAGAGGCCTCTGTTTCCTTTTTGCAGTCACTAAATAAAGCTAGTGAAGAGGAAACCAACAAAGGAGTTGTTTTAACCATATCACTTCTAAAGAGTATAACTGCTGTTATTGGAGATGCTAACTCTTTTGGTCATTCATTTAAGAGATAATTTTTGTATATCACTATGCCAAGCACTGTACTAAGCTTGGAGATACAAGAGCCAAGAAAACAGACCATCGCAGGGCTTCTGGTAAAAGAGAAACAAATGAAGCAAATAATTATACAAATTAATATGTAATTGCAAACTGTTTTAAACTACTGGTAATATTCATATTTTTAATTTTTTTATTAAAACAATAAAAGCAATCTTACTATTTTAATTTCTTCAACTAATAACTCCCAAATAATCATCAACTTAAACATGATTTTTATTCCATACTTAAGCAGAATTTAATAAAATGTTAAAAAGCCTCTACCCCTGGATGGCTTAAAGAAGTAGTTGTGGATTCCAAACCTTCCAATGAAGAAAAATTAAGTCCACAGAGAAGGCTGACAGAGATTAAGATATAATTAGTGATTCAAGCCAATTAACTGACATATCCAATGTGCATAAAGCTACTCTACTTCTCAGTAGAAGTAAGCTCAAAATAGAAGGTGGGTAGAACTACTTTAGTTTGAATTTTTTGTCACACATTTCAGTGGTGGTAGGATTGGGGGGGCATTTTTCCTTACTGTTTACCATTGACTCAGTTAGGCTCAGTGACGTTTGGAGGAGAGGGGTCCAGGCAAAGGATGAATAAAACTAGATTGGGCATAGTGATGCCTGGGCTCCATGCCCTCCCTTTGGCAAAGACTAGTTATTTGTCGTTGAGCAAATAGCTTTCTCATCTATAGAAGAGTCTGTTGGCTCTTTATGGCTTTAAAGTTTTCTGACCTTGTTAATTGACCCTTTTCTGCCTCTTTTTCATTCTGTGTCAAACCTTTTGGAGGAGGAGCAGAAGTGTCTCACTATAGCCTCTATAAATAGCTGCCTCATGGACATACGGCAAGTGGCCGAGAACCACCTCTTTTCTCAGTGCCAACTAGCAAGCATGGCAGCTGGGTGTCTAGTCCTTTTCCTGCCCTGCCCCCCAACACTTTCCTCCCAAGGACTTCATCTAATAAGGCTTACAATAATTATAGAAATAGGTGCTTGATTAGCCACATTTTGCGAATAAAAGTTTATGCTGTGTAAATATAAAAATGGCTGATTCAATTAATGGCATTGCTACTAGGCTCACCTTGGGTGGAGCAAATGAGCTAATAATATTTATCGTAAGATGTAAGTTATGCAGCATGTTGGAGAAATTGTGTTCTAGTTAGTGAAAGTAATTTGGTTAACCAAGTTATAATAACCAAGGCCATACATAGATTATATACATTGGGCTAAATGGAAAAGACATCAATGCACTTGAACGTGAGAAGCAGCAGCAATGGAAACTACAGTTTGACATTGCCTTTCGGAGAAAATGGGCGAGCAAAGACAGCCCACAGTTACAGTGACGAGCTAGGAGAGCCAAGCCCAGGCAAAAACAAAAGCAATATAGCAAATGTTATTTTTTTACTCCGAGCTTTTCTTCAAATCTGTTTCAGTTTACAGATAACTGGAGACCTGATCAGCACTCCGTTTATTCCGCTAAGTGGTTTTAAATCAGTGATTTAATGTTTGTATTTTCTCACTCTCCAAGTGTAGAACTATGGCTAATTGCTTGCGTTCTGAATTAGAAAGCCAAAACCTAAACAAAAACAACTGTTATTTGTCATGGCTTTCCAATTTATCCTTTCTTTGCTTACAGTTATTAGATGAAACTTTAACTCTGGGTTACCTTCAGGTCCCTTTCAAAGTATATTGATTCAGCAATGAAATTTAAATGGCTTTGGCCCCCATTACTCATGGAGAATCTGTGCTGATCTATCCAAACGCCACTTCTAAAACTCCCCAACTGGTGAAGCGGCCATACAGTGCAGTTTGTAACAACTGTTTCCATTTCAGTTGACCCTGATGCTTGAATGTAGAAGGGCTTCTTCAACAACCTTACATTTTGCGAACCATGTGTCATTCCATTCATGTGTTTCCGCTGTGAATTACAACTGCTAAGTAGTACCATGAAAGACGGAAACACTGTTTGCTTACTAGGCTGCGCGGAGGGTGTGCCTCTTCCAGTTTTAGAATGAAGGTAGAGTACAGGTGGAGTCTGAGCTCCCTGGAGCTTTACTACCAACACCATAAAACAATTAATTAGTGTTCGCAGGGTCACATTTCTTCACCAACAATTACGTGTTATGACATCCTTAGATGGTGCGTAAACAGTCCTTCCTCCACCTGACAGATGAGGTAACCAGGGAAAGCAGGGAATGCACCTTGCCCAAGGCCTCAAAGGAGACATGAGATCTCTGATTAGAGCGCAACTGTGTTTGCCTGCCCTGGATTCAGACCAGCAGGCTGAACAACCTGCCTCCCTGTAACTTCACACTTACAACCCAGCCAGGTACAAATCCAACTTCACCTCCTCTGTATTCTGTGTTGTTTCTCCAGTCACTGAGGTCTATTTCCGCTGTGCCTGCGATGACCAGTTCTAGTTCCCTTGCATCGAAAACAGATACCAGTCTGGCATCCACCACCTACAGAATAAAGAGAATATAGGGCATGGCTTAAGAACCTGGATAAATCTCAGCTAGAATTCAGCCTCATCAGAAAGGAGGGCACAAGTACTTTGGGGAATACTATGGCTACCCTCTGTGTAGGTCTTTCAAAACTCCAAAGCTCTCTACAAGCATGAGATATTTTTAGTACAAGGTTGATGAGATTTCCCTCAACAGAATTTTTATTTTATAACTGAGCATTGATTAATCCAGTTTGTTTCTCTTTTGAAAATGATCTAGTGCTCCTACAGAAGAAGTCACGTGGAAGAAGATTTGTCACAATGATTCACACCCTCAGATGCCATCACTTCACATTTCTATCACACATGAGATTTGATTATCCATATCTGAGCATGGGTAAGACGCATGACTTAAATGCCATCAGTAATCATCAAACTGTCAAGGGCTATTTGTTTTCAGGCCACTTTATTTCAATAATCTCTTACAACAGGGCATTAAGACTTTTTGTGTGTGTTCTTGAAACATACAGGAAGTAATTATGGGAGTTTTTAAATGGAAACAGTACCAGTAAATACTGCAAAAGAAAAATGGAAGCAGAGCACATACATCAACTACAGTAAGATGGGCTGGGGTGTCATAAATCAGACTGCAAGCCACACCTTTTCTGGCTGTATTTACCTCATAGAAGCCACGCACAAGGCTCTCTGTTTGCTGCACAACACCCCTTTCAATCCTCCACTTCACCATCCTCTCGATGTATTCCTTCTTGTTCTTCTCTGTGACTGGGATATTGGCACCCCCTGGTTTCAATTCTCGTTCAGTAATCTGGGATTAAAAAACAAAAGGATGAACAATAAAGCAACACTCCTGAGGTTGTCAGAATGCTGCTACCAGAGGGAGGTGGAGAGGAGCCAGCATGGAGCCCAGGCCCACACCAAAGTTCAGTAAAAACTGGGCATTGAGCTGATGCCTACAAGATCCAACAAGCCACAGATTAATAAGTATCTGATCTTAGCTACTAAATAAATTCTTCACCAACCAATAGCCTTCAGTTACCACACTTAGTTCCAGTGATTCACACACACAGACCTGCCCAAAAACTTCTTCATTCACAGTGAACGTAAGGTCCAGGATATCATGGATATCATTGTCTTTCATCCACTGTAGACTCTGGTGGAATTCTTCATCAAGGTATTCTAAGTCACTCAGGTCACAGAGACTAAGATGACAGACAGAAATAAACATGTGAGCATGGCTAAGAGCAGAAACCTAGAGTCATAAGGAAAGAAAGAGTTAAAGACAAGAACAAGGTCAACTAAATAGGCTCTGATTTCTAAAATGGTCTTAGTCAAATTCAGTAACCAAATCGGTGAACTAAATCAGAATTTGGCATAAAGTTTTAAAATCCTGGATATTTATTTAATGCCTTAGGAATCACTCAGTCTGTCCTTTCTTTCAGAGGCACAGACCTGCAGGTGCTAAGTGTGACAGCCATTGGCACAGTCACCCAGAATTAATACCAGAGCAGTACCTATCTTAAAGTACAGTTCTCCTAGTTAGACATTTTTTGCACATCTCTATACCATACTTTAACTTTTCCCTCGAAGAATAGATATGATCCATGTTCACCTTTTTCTTCATGATTCTCATTTTTTCCATGATTCTGAAAACAGCAAGCCACAGAATTTCTCTAGAATTACAATAGTTTTCTATAGTCCTCTCTTTTTGTCTTGCTGAGAGAGGATCTACATGAGATGGAGTAATTACTGAGTAAATGTAAGGAGGTAACATTTGATTTGCTTTAGTTGTTTTGACATTTCGTCCCAGCAGCCCATTTCCAAGGTCTTTCGGTTTCGCTCAGTCTAAACATTTAGTAGAAATCAAGTCTGTACCAGCTATCTTAATGGCTGCTTCATAAACCATAACTGCCCTGAAGCAGATAAAGGTCTACTTGGGGAGACAGGCATATAAACTGATAAGTTACTATAAGGTGATTAGTAATAGCCTAGGGTGAGTAACATTTATACTTTGTGCAATTTTTAATAGGTATGTAACATACACTCCAATTAGAGAAAAGATAAAGTAGATACACAGAGCTCTCACAACATTTACTTTGACCTAGAGATCCAGGAAAAGCTTTTTGGTATATTAAATTTAGCTCTATTAAATTTAGTAGGATGTTTAAAAGCTAGAGAGGTAGAAGGGAGTAGATGAAAAGGAGGATAAGGGGGAAGACAAAGGAGAAGAGCAGAGCATGAACAAATCACAAAGGCATGGAACATGCAGAATACCCTGTGTGTTAGCAGGATCGGAGAGTTAAGCACAAGAGAATGTCCAGAGAATGAAAATGGGAGCTGGGGGCAGGCCATTCTAAGCAGCTGCATGATTCAAAACAATGAGAGGGTGTAAGATAGGAAATAGCATAATCAGATGTGAGGTGTGACTTTAAACTGTTTCTCTGGAAGTCACAGAGTGTATGTAGCATTACTTAGAACAAGAGAGGTATGGTTATTATTAAAAGGTGGAGACCAATGAATAGATCACCATAGTAATCCAGGACAAATAAGATAAAGGTTTTAAATAGGACACAGTTATTAAGGGTGGAGAGGATAAGATGAATTCAGAAATTATCTAGAAGGCAAATGTGGAAGTTAAGAAATGGGTTTATTGGGGGATATAAGGAAAGACATCTAAAACAGGGATGGCAAATAACCTCACGTTGCAAGCCAGCTTTGATTAATTGTCCGTCTTAAGGGCTACAGGCTGGAAAAAATCCCTGAGGCCACAGCAAGTTCAGCAGGAAACAGTACCATAAATGCTTTGTGAACATTATTGTGGGGGTGGGGAAGAGCAGGACATGAGTTGTGCGTTTGTCATTCCTGTTAGAGGGTGACTCCCAATTTCTGACCAGAGTGACGAGAATACTGGCAACTGGGCACACGGGAAAAGGTGCATTAAGTCAGGGGAAATTGATAAGTTTCATTTTCACCAAGTTGCTTTTGAGGTGCCTGCGAGATATTCAGTGGAACACGGATCACTTGAGCCTAAAACTCAAGGGAGAGTGCAGATGTGAGAGTCAGTCAGTAGGAGAAAAACAGGTGAAGAAATTTCCCCCCTTGAACACAAAGGGCAGTAAAAGAAGGGAGCCAGGAAGGGAAACTTCAGGGACAGAGGTTTCAGGGAAATCCAGAGAAGCCCACAAAGGAGATGTAAAAGCAAAGGAGAACAGGGCTAGGGCAGTGCCCTGGACATAAGACTCGGGTACATGGGTGGGGGCTGGGGTGGACAACAGGATCAAAAGCAGCAGGTGGTCTATTGAGATCTAAGAAAATATTCTTTAAAAGCTTCCTGGGTTGCAGCTGGGGAAAACCCAGGCACAGCGTGTTGATGGTGTGTCAACAGTTGGTATGGACTGCTCCTCCCTGAAGCTTAAATGAGCATATGAGATCAGGCCATGCGATGGGAAGGGACAAATGGAGCCAAGGAAGGAACAGAAGAAGACGCCCTGTTGCCTAGCTGCCCAGACACCTTTAAGAAGGGAAGATGGCAAAAGACCTCGTACTGACCCTCTTAAAGAGTCCACTAGGAACACCTTATTTCTTTCAAGATCTAGGCTTCCATTTTACAGAAAGCAGGTACACAGCCTACTGAGGGAATGAGCTACACAGAACCAAGCACTCATTCTGGGCTTTTTCATTGCGAGTTTGTGCCACTATCCCCACAGGCAGCTGCCTTCTGTTCAGCCTTGCCAGTTGCCACTGATGACAGGACAGGAACGGTTTGCTTTGTATTTTACAATTACTGCAATCGTTCGTTGTGGTAACGATGAAGGAAAGTCCTCTGAACTGTTCACCTGCCATCCAAAATTACTGTCTTGCATAGAGAGGTCTCAAGAAAAAGACAGGCCTGCCCACCTCTAACACACAAACAAAATAAGACAAAAAACAAAACAAAGGAGAATGGAAATGTGAACCAAGAGTAAGCAGTTGAAAGTCTGCATAAAGCAAAATACAAAGTGCATCTCATAACAGATAGGGGGTATGAGTCACTCAGACTAACCCACAACTATTCAATTAATAATCGGCCTTAATACCACAGGAATTCCAATGCTGTATTTGAAACACAATTGTTTTTAAGAAACCTGTGTTGCAACAAATGAGAATTAATTATTTTAAGTAAAGCAAAACAAAGACACTCGGGGCAAGACAGAAATAAAGGAGCAGAGGCAGGAAAAACAGTAACTGTAGTTGAAACTGCATTGGTTGCAGACAGCTAAATTATTATTAAGTTGAATACCAACAGATTTGAGATGCTAAGCAGCTCCATGACACTGACCCTTCCCAATACAGGAAACGTTGCATTCTCACATGCTAATTACATAAGCAATAAAAATGCTCTTACATCCTGAGAAGAGCCTTATAAAAGGGCCGTGTGAAGAAGGCATCCAACAAATACTGGTGTATTAGCGCAAGCCCCAGGATCCTACCGCTGAACCGGAACCTGTGAAGGAAAAGCAGGTCACTGTCGTGTCTTGGAGCAGTTTCCAAGCAGCTTTACTGGTTTTCTAGAATCCCTTCCAGCTCTAACCATCTAAGTTTGTCAAAGATGAATTGCCTCCCAGCTCCATGAGAGCGCACTTTAGGCTATGTCTCCATGAGGCCAACAGGCACACCCACTTGTTGAAGAAACGTGTCGCTCTCTGATTATTTGGAGAAGTTCTACTCCACCTTCACCCCATGTCAGTAACACCTACTCTGTAGCACCCGACCTAGCCATCAAAAAGTCCCCGTTGGCATGGCCGTGAAATTTCCCCAAACCCCTTCTAACAGACTTGGACAGAGTGAGATCGATAGTAGTGCAGTGAATGTTGTCTTCTAATTTGTTTGCAAGAATATTAGCAGGATTTCTCTAACAGAAACCCAGTCATAAGTTCCCTTTTGCGAAAAATCCCATCTTAAAGTGAGGGAGGGCCTATCCCTAGTAGCTCTCAAACCACTTCTGATGATAATTGTCACCAGGCAAGAATTATGCATGTGGGCCTTTGGGGGAGTTTCCTCATGGGATAGTCTGTTCTCTAAATCTTCAAAGCCCAAGTCCATTCTGAATCACTTTGGAAACTTCACCAACTATATCTGTCATGACTGGATTTTCTGACCTGAAATGGACACTTATTTTCTCTTTCAAAACTAGGCAAGTTTCTAGCTCTTTGAAAAGCTGATGCCTTCCAAAAGCATAAACCTACCCTGTGGTTCAGACTGTCCATCTGCAATTTTAGCATCAGGCAGCCACTTTAGGGTTAATGTCCTTCAGCTTTGTTTCTCTTTATTTCCACTTATGTTAGCATAACTGCAATAGCTACAGTTGGGAGGACTCCGAATTGCAGCTGAGCGGAAGTTTATTGGAAAAATAAGTCCTAAAAGTGAATGCCCTCCACCCAAGAATATTAACCTCATGACTCGAAGGAATTTTTTCATGAGTCCTACTCCTGCTCTTTTTTCATTTTTGTCACTATCAGTGCAAATGGGCAGGAACAAGCAAACAGGGGTTATAAAACTATTTAAAGTTTATACATCCAGGAATTTTATTCAAATGTAAAAATGGTTGGGAAGAGTGCAATTTGGGAATTTTCCAAATAAGTAATCCCTTGATGGTAGTCCAGTACCAATTCCCTTGATGATTTTCTGTGAGAAATTAGAAAAGGGAGACATCACTGGTCATGCATTTCAAATGGCTCATATGGTAAGTGGCCACTGCTGTGACTCCACTCCAACACTTCTGCCATCAGTTGCTCCAGGTCCCATCCTCTGCCCCTCCCCCAGCATCAGCCACTTCCCCAAGGGCTGCTCTAGCAGCTGCCTGACCCCTGGCCTAGGACTCACCCCCAACCTGAGAGCTCAGGGGTGCCTCAAGGTGCGTAGATGGATTGAGGGCTCCCAATTTCTTTCAATGGGAGGAACGTTTTGAATTTTCCCCCAGCTCACTTAAAATTGGTCTCATGGAACATAACCTATTACTAACTTGGAGACTGCCTGTATATGTAATTTGACAACAAAAACATGAGTCAAACGAGATGTTTAATTAAAAATGAAACTTCCTCCAAGGGAAAAGTATGTTTAAAATGTGGATTCCTATAAAAATGAGTATCACAGAAACCAACAGAAGAAAAGTGTTAGGCAAAACATTACTTACCATTCATGGTGATTGTCCACAAAAGCAGACATGGGACTTATTTGTACTGTGTACGTGTCATTGGCTGAATATTCAAATAAGCCATAATATGGGTTAAAGAGTTCTCTGGATACCAGGAAGAAAAACTCTCTGGAAGGTCCACTGTAATCCAGCCTTTTAAAAAACCCACAAAAGAACAACCAGTTATTATTTTTTTTAATGTATATATACTGGGGCACATTTTCTACAGAGCTCAACTTTCATAGAACATTCATTACAAATCTAACTGTTTCCATTACAGGACTGTCTGAAACAAATGGAATGATCATGATTTTTCATCTCATCCATGTCTTAACCCAGAACAGCGAAATGGGCATTTCTTATGGAGCATATTCAAAATTAGAGCTACACATCTGGTAGTGGATACAACAGATAATATGCTAATATTTTGTATAAATATGTACAAAGAGATTAAGTATTTTAAATGTTTGGAGTGAAGTTATAAAGAAAGGAGTACAGTGAGAATGTTTTACTTAATCAGGGCAAAGGCAGAGGGCATTGGCTACCTACACCCTTGGGACATGGAGTCCTCATGCATTTATGAAATATTTTTAAATGGGGGAAGGGAGAGACTTTAGTGAATTGGTGAGATGGTATTACAGATACAAGACCCGTACGGAGATCAGTGGCAAAAAGAAAAACGGAATGATAGGGTTCTGGTGAAAACTTTAAATAATAAAACCCCAAGGAAAATTATAGAGAAGAAAAATGAGGGTATCTAAAGCTCTGTAAAGGAAGAATCTGAAGAACAGGCTGAAACTCTAGCCCCTGACCTCCAGTATGAATTCCATCTTAGTTACAAGGACATCAGGGTCAAAGTGAGGTATGAAAAATGACTGTGTTAGGTTTGAGGAATGACAAGTGGCCGACAATGTTGAGCGCAGAAAATGCAGTAAAGAGGAACTTACAACAAAGCAAGTTGGTATGTTAAAATTAATACGAAAAACAGGAGGGGCATCTACCTTATGAAGATGAATGTCTGAGAGGAAGAAATGCTGAAGTGGGAAGGAAAGCAGTGGAAGAGCTGGGGTGGTAGAATTATATAAGACTTGTTCACTTTTCCCCCCCCTCTATGGAATTTCCTCCATGGTTCTTTTTTTTTTTTTTTTTTTTTAAATTTTTTTTTTTTTTTTTAAGATTTTATTTCATTATTTTCAGAGAGAGGGGAAGGGAGAAAGGCAGAGAGGGAGAGAGACATCAATGTATGGTTGCCTTTCACCTGCCTCCAGCCACAGACCTGACTGGAGACCTGGTTTGCAACCTGGTTATGTGCCCTGGCTGGGGAATCGAACCTGCGACCTTTGGGTTCGCAGGCTCCTCCATGGTTCTTAATGCATTCTTTTTTTTTTTTTTTTTAAAGGAAATCATCTGAGTTTGTTCAGTGATGGGATTATGTGATAGAGAAAAGAATCCTATTACAGGTGGAAAAAGAGACTGGGAGACTAGTAAGAAAAAGAAAATGACTTCTCTGTCTGACTTGAGCATTTAATAGAATTTACTTAAAACAGACTTCAGCTATTCACATTCTATTTTTTGAATTTTTGCTGTACCTGAATATCTATGCACTATTATTTACTTAATACTTTTTATTAAATCAACTTTAAATTCACTTGCTTTTTCAACGTAGCCTTGTCTCACACAATATTAACAAAACTATGATGTATGAGCTCTATTACTTTCGAATACACATGAAGAGAAGTACATAAATATTGAAAGATTCCAGCCTGTGTCCCAGCTAACACCATCTTGCACAACACCGGTCCACACTGCTGGGCTGCCTCCCCGGTGCAAGGGCTCAGGCTACACCTCGTGCCAAGAACAAGGCAGCCTCCCGTGGCTTCCAACTACAACCACTGTCCTAATGCGATTCTGACGCCATCAAGCACAAGCACCATACTTCTTCTGCTTGAATGTTCTTCAGCCACTTAGAGGCTTGCTTTCAACAAGTATCTGAGTGCCTATTATGCTTTGGGTACTAATCTAGATGCTCAAGATACACACTTTTTCGAAAAGTCGTTTTCTGAAAGAACTCCTGTGTGCAGCAGTTTCCGTGACCCTGGTCCCTTCCCCTTCCTGCTGCTTCCCCCACTCCCAAACACGTGGCTCCTTTCAGCCTCCCCAGGAAGGGCTGGGCATTCCCTCTGCTCCGGCACTCTCAGGGCTGCCAGAGGCGTCATGACCTCAGGGGTGGTGTCTAATACTGGCCACAAGACTTGGAGGGGCCGTCTCTGCACAGAGCTTAGAAAGAAACGGCTGCATGCCCTCTCTTCCAGGACACCGTTCTCCTTGAATGCAGCTGCAAGTTGGCCTGCTTGAGGGGCAGCCACTCTGTTGACTCATCCTCGAACCTTTCACCTGTACTGCTTCAGCCCAGGACTCTCCCATTCTGTCTGCACGTCACTGTGTCGTTTCAAAACCTAGACGTTATACACGTCTTCCTACTAAATTTCAGTTTGTGAGATTTAGTCCATGATTCCAGTCTACCAGATCCCTGTGGATGCAAAACATCTCTCTAACTTTCTTACCGAAGGTGGAACTCTATCAGCAGAGCGGTCAACGGCATCTGAGAAGTCATTTTGTCCATGTCCTCCTTTTATGGAAAAAACTCTATGAAAGCTGCATTGGGGGATCTGGGTTTTGATGCAGGCTTCCTGCCCCTGGGTTTAACACTCATTATTCCTTATAACCTAACCTTAGTACATTTTCAACATTCAAGATTAAAAAAAGGAAGAAATGCTGCTTATAGAGCGGGGTTGCTAAACTATGGCCTGCAGGCCAAATCTGGCCCATCTCCTGGCTTTGTCAATAAAGTTTTATTGGCACACAGGCATACCCATTTGTTTACCTGTTATCTATCTGTGGCTGCTTTTCTATTAAGATGGCAGAGTTGAGTGAATGGGACCAGGAATGCATGGCCTGCAGCACCTAAAATATTTACTGTCTAGCCCTTTTCCGTATAAGTTCGCTAACCTCTGTTACAAGAGAAAGGGGAGGAAATGCTACTTGAGTAAAATACCTGGCTTACTATAAATCCTCCCCTTTAGCCAAGATCACTTCAAGGAAATATAAAATGACTACAATCTCCTAGGGTGCACACGACCTCAGGGAGCAGTCATAAGTAAGTCTCAGCACCTGAGTGAGCGGTTCGAGCTCTGCTGTGGTTTTCATACATATCCAGGCACGCAGGGGTTAAGGGTCACAGACAGTTGAAACATGGACCAAATACTTTATATGGTCACCATTCTCACAAAGAGGCAACTTGTATAAGTAAAATGGCTTTTTAGCTGCTTAAAATTCCACTGTGGCATTCAGTTAGAAACAGGTTTTCTTTGAGCTGCAAGTCTGAGTGTTGAACAATACTGTACTCACCAAATAGGTTGTAATTATCTGTTTGTGTGTCTGCCTCCTCTATACACAGGTAGATTATAAGCATACTGGGGGCAGGGACTATGTCTTTCCCATTTCTATATCCCAAGTACCTAGCCTGCTGCACAGTAGGGGCTCAATATATGTTGTTGAATCAATGAATGGAGCTCTCTAAAGAAAATCAACATCATTTACCTTGTTAGTTGGCATCTAGCATAGTGAATAACTGCACAGGCTTCCTTCCCTTCAGGTGGCATGTGGCTTCAATGGCATTAGTAGACTCTGTCAATCCCTTACTTGATTTGTAAATATTATCACAAGCCACTCCAGTGAATCAGTGTTATAGAGCCTGGTGCTTGTCATTTCCAGGTACAATACACCTACTATGGTAACATTTATTAAAACAACAAAGGTGGACCTCACTGATTGACTCCTTTATTATGATAATAGCTGAACCTGGCTAGCAATAACATAAGGTTCCCTGAGGAGTCAAGTGGAAAAGTAAAAACTCCTTTTTCTTTTTCTTTTCTACAAGAGAACAAAGCTAGCAAGTCTTCTAGGAGGAACATGTATCTTCCTTAACTGGTCAGGTTTTTATCTGCTGTCTTTTAACTCTAGCAGTACTGATGGTGCCCAAGACAGTTCCTTAAGTCTGATTTGATTACAATCCAAAACTTAACAACCTTCTATCGGAGAGCAAGTTGTAGGCTACAAATTACATCTGTCTACCTAATCCAGCAAGACATGTCCCAGCAGAGCACTTCGTGCATGTGCTTCCTGTGCTGCCTGAGCAACCTCGTCCACATAAATAGTTAATATGACTCACATCACAGGATCATTTGTTACATTCCTGTTTTGCCAGTTTGGTTGGTTCCACAACTAAAGTCTTGGCACTGAAATACAGAAATTCTGGACAACGGGTGTGTAGCCACACAACAGCTGCATGTGAGGGTATTTCGGAAGAAGCACAGATGTCTTTCAGGGCCACTGCCATCCTGCGCCCCATGAAGAGCTGATGCAGCATTTTAAATGGCATCGCAGTGACCGACTGGCACCGCCTGACTTTTTGGTGGCATCCAAAGCTTGTTAGATTAGTTGTATTCTGTTCTTCAAGTAAAAATGACTGAAAACAAAGTATTTCAATGGAAGGAGACTCTCCAATGGAAGAGGGTGGCACGGGGAAGTCACACCATCATTGCCTATAGGCTTTCTGGAAGACAGAAAGCTCTGCTCTCTTCCCAGCCAGGTCAGACACAGGTGCACCTGCTGATTCACCCTCGAATATTTATAGCAGTAGGGTATCGGCTCTCCAGCCACTTAGGGAGGTGTTGTGGGTGAGGAAGGAATTTCTGGAACAATTAAGACAAGCCAAGTTTTACTTGGTGACACCAAGCCTAAACCCTGACACAGAAGCACCTTCTTCAGCAACGTTTGCTTTATTGAGGTTATTCTGTCTCTTTTCGGGAGGAAACAAGCAGCGTCCTTAAGTTTAACTTGAAGCTTTACAGATTCCTGAGGAGTACAAGTCAAGCTCAGAACACAACTTCTAAGAAGAATCAGACAGTCAGAGGCAGGAGCTGCCCCACCCACCCACCAGGATGCATTTATAGCTCTGTCTCAGAAGCAAGGTTGCAAAAAGAGCGCATCTGTCCTTAACCCCTAAGCTAAAACTTTGCACACATCCCCTCCCTAGTCTAAGGCTGGCTTTGCATGAAAGGTGATTGACAGCATACAGACGACACCTTACCCAGAATGAACTTATTCTTTCTTAAAGAAAGGTGCCTTTCACAGCATTGGCCATGGAGGAAAAAGAGGTGCGGCAATCCCAATGTAAACATCCTGTTTCCACCAAGGCCATTTTCTCCTTTACTGCTTGGGAAGCTCAGAAGTTAATGGCCCAGGATGTCCTATCAGAACACAAGGGCTTTAGCTGCTAGGACTTGTAATGGGAAGGAAAGGACACGCTGGAGACTGTCTGAGCTCCACTGGCCCCCTTGCTAAAGGAGTAACCTCTAGGCAGACAGAAGCCCAACAGACAGAAACAAGCACAGCATGTGATTTCTCACCACATTCTGTCAAGATGACTCAGTTTCCAGCCACGCAGCCACTGCGACAGCCACTCCTCTCCGCTTTGCAAGACTAGATAACCAAATGAAGTTGGGTGGAAATTTCAACTAGAACAAAACCTCCAGCTCCGACCAAATTAACTCACCGTGGTTTGCTTAGAAACTGTTTACTTTTGATAAAAAGCCAAGTGTAACATGAAACATTATTTTAAAGAGCAGCATTAAAGGATCTTGGATCATTCTTGTGTTTTTTTTTTAATTGAGTATAGGCATCACCAAGAGTCTGTGATTAATTCTAACTCACATGGAATTTGTAATTAACCAGTACATTTCCAACTATAATTTTTTTCCATAATTTTTCTTGCTTCACTTATTTTATTTCAGAAACAACCTATATATCGTGTTTCAGACTCATGCAAAGAAACAGCTTTAAACAGAGCTAGTCTCACTGTGAATCTGCTAATTCACACCTTTTTTGGAGTGCAGGCAGGTGCATTATTCTTTTTAAAGTTTTTATGAGATTTATTGGCATGGCATTGGTTAATAAAATTATATAGGCTTCAAGGGTACAGTTCTAAATAGAATATCTGTAGAATGTATTGTGTGTTCACCACCCAAATTCGAGTCTTCTCTGTCAGCACTTACACTCCTTACTCTCTTCTACCATCTCCCACACTCTTTCTCTCTGGCAATTGCCATACTGTTGTCTGTGTCAATGAGTTTTTTTCTTTGCTTAATTCCTTCATGTTTTTCACCCAGCTGCTCAAGCGTCCTCCCCTCTGACAGCTGTCAAGTCTGTTCCCTGCATCTGTTTTTATTTTGTTTGTTAGTTTATTTGACCATTAGATTTCACGTACAAGTGAAATCATATGGTATGTCTTTCTCTGGCCTATTTTACTTAGAATAATACTCTTCAGATCCAACCATATTGTCACAAAAAGTAAGATTTCTTTTTTTTTTTTCACAGACGAGCAATATTTCATTATGTGAATGGAATGTACCACAGCTTTTTTAAAATTAAAAAAAAATTTAATTATATTTTTTTAGAGAGAGGGAAGGGAGGGAGGCAGAGAGAAAGAAAAACATGAATGTATGGTTGCCTTTCACCTGCCTCCAGCTACGGACCTGGTTGGAGACCTGGCTTGCAACCTGGTTACGTGCCCTGGCTGGTGAATCAAACCAGTGACCTTTGAGTTTACAGGCTGGCGCCAATCCACTAAGCCACCAGCCAGGGCCAATACCATGGCTTTTTATCCACTCATTTACTGACTGGCAGTTGGGCTGCTTCCAAATATTGGCTATTGTAAATAATGCTGCAATGAACATAGGGTTGCATATATTCTTTTGAATTAGTATTTTGGGTTTCTTTAGGTATATTCCCAGAAGTGGAATCATTGGGTCACCAGGCAGTTCCATTTTTAATTTTTGAGTTAACTCCAAACTGCCTTCCACAGTGACTGCACCAGTCTGTATTCCCAACAGCAGTGCACTAGGGTTCCTTTTTCTCCACATCCTGGCCAGTACTTCCTGTTTGTTGATTTACTGGTGACGATCACTCTGAGAGGTGTGGGGTGATAGCTTATCGTGGCTTTAATTTGCATCTTTCTAATGATTAATGACGTTAAACATTTTTTCATATGTCTATTGGCCAACTGTATGTCCTCTTTGGAAATGTATCTATTTTTCCCATTTTTAATCGGATTGTTTGCTTTTTTGGTGTTGAGTTTTGTAAGGTCTTCATAAATTTTGGATATTAACCCCTTATCAGATGTATCACTGGCAAATATGTTCTCCCATTCAGTGGGCTTCCTTTGCTGTGCAAAAAGACCTTTTAGTTTGATGCAGACCTGTTTATCTTTTCTTTGGCTTCCTTTGCCAAAGGAGGCATAGCAGAAAAAATATTGCTACGAGAAATGTCCGAGAGTTTACTATCTATATTTTCTTCTAAGATTTAGATGGTTTTGAGTCTTATATTTAAGTTTATTATCTACTTTGAGTTTATTCTTGTATACGGTGCAAGAAGGTGGCCTAGTTTCACTTTTTGTACATATCTGTCCCAGTGTCCCAATATCACTTATCGAATAGACTACTTTGCCCTCCTCTATTGAATATTAATTGATCATTAAGGCATTGGTTTATTTCAGGGCTCTCTATCCTATTTCACTATCTGTTTGTGTTTTTATGCCAGTACTGTGCAGTTTCAACTACTATGGCCTTGTAGTATAGTTTAATATCAGGCACTGTGATTCCTCCAACATTGTTCTTCCTTCTCAAGATTGCTATGGCTATTCAGGGTCTTTTTTGGTTCCATATGACTTTTTGGAATATTTGTTCTAGTTCTGTGGAATATGCCAATGGTACCTTGATAGAAGTTGTGCTGAATCTTTAGGTTGCTTTGGGTAGTATGAACATTGTTTAAAAGATTTTTGTTTATTTTTAGAGAAAGGGAAAAGGAGAGTGAGAGCTATCCAACTGTTGCCTCTTGTACATGCTCCAACCGGGGACCAAAGCTGCAATCCAGGCTCATGTCCTGGTTGATAATCGAACCAATGACTTTTAGCTTTGTGGGATGACATCTGACCAACTGAGCTACACCAGTCAGGGATGGCAGCATGGATTTTAAAGATCTTGACTATGAACATGGTATATGCTTCTATTTGTTTGTATCTTCCTTAAGTCCTTTCTTCAGTGTCTTATAATTTTACAAGTATTGGTCTTTTACATCCTTGGTTAAATGTATTTCTAGGTATTTTATTATTTTTGATGCAATTGCAAATGGAATTGTTTTCTTAGTTTCCCTTGCTGATAGTTCATTATTGGTATATAAAAATGCAACTGGTTTTTGGATTTTTATTTTGTATCTAGCAGTTTTTGGTAAAATCTTCAGGGTTCTCTAATAGAAGCATTATTCTGAAAAATAAATGTCTTTTTCTACATCCTCCAGCTAACCTACTATAAAGATCTTGATTATGACAAGTAGGAAATATGATCATTGGGATGACATTACTAAGAATTGCAAGTATTATTCATCATAGATAATAAAATGTTGACATTAGTGACACAAATATGTACCAATATACCTACTAATTTGGACTTTCCATAGAATTAACTCTATCCACATACTTATTCCACTAACCTTAAGTGCAGAGGAAGTTACCTTGCTAGTAGTCAGTTATTAGACCAACAAGGAAATAAGAAAAGTCATTTAAGGAATCACTTCCTAAATCTCCTCAATTCCTGACTACATATTTTCTTTTAATACATGTTTTATTTTAGAATAGTTTTTGATTTACAGAGAAGTTGCAAAGATAGTTGAATTCTTGTATATCTCACGTTCAGTTTTCCTCTTATTAATATCCTGTATTAGTATAGTACCTTTATTATAATTAGTGAACAAATATTGATACACTATTTTTAACTAAAACCCATACTTTATTTAGATTTCCTTAGTTTTTACCTAATAACCCTTTTCTGTCCCAGGATCCCATCCCAAATTCCATGTTATATTTAATTGTCATGTTTCCTCTGGCTGTGACAGTTTCTCAGGCTCGTCTAATTTTTGATGACCTTGACAATTTTAAGGAGTACGCGTAAGGTATCTTGTAGAATGCCACTCAATTTGGATTTGTCTGATGTTTTTCTTACCATTAAACTGATATTATTGTATTTTGGGAGAAAGACCAGAGAAAGTCAACTGCCATTCTCATCACGTCATATCAAGGGTACATACTGTTAATGTGATATATCACTGTTGAATTTAACCTTGATTACCTGGCTGAGTGATTGTCAGGCATCCCACTGAAGGCTTCTTTAGCCCCCTGTCCATACTGTGCTTGGAAGAAAGTCAGTATGTACAATCCACAATGAAGGAGTAGGGAATGACACTCAATTTTTTTGAAATCTGCACAAAAGATTTGTTTATTCTCTCCTGTTTATTTATTTATTCAACCATATATTTATTTGATTATAGAGATTAATTTATACTATGGGTTATAATTCAATACTACTTCATTTTTATTGTTGTTGCTATTGTTCAAATTACTCCATCTTTGGCCATTGGGAGCTCTTTCAGCTGGCTCTGTGTGACTTTTTGAGCACTTCTTTACTCTCTGGCACTACAAGATACTTCAGGCTTTTTCTTGTATACTTTCTGTCCCAGTCCTAGAATCAGCCACTCCTTCAAGAGTCCTAGTTCCTTTTATTGAAGAATGGTATTGCAAACCAAGATCTGGCCACTACTGTATATATATTTTAAATACCTGGCCCTGGCCGGTAGCACATCCAAGGTAGTGGATAAGGTGCCAGCCTTCGAACCCAAAGATCACTGGTTTGATTCACCAGCCATGTCACATAACCAGGTTGCAAGCCAGGTCCCCAACCAGGTCCCTGGCTGGAGGCAGGTGAAAGGCAACCAAACATTGATGTTTCTCTGCCTCTCTTCCTTCCTCTCCTTTTGGAAATAATAAATTAAATTATTAATAAAAACAAACAAACAAAAAAGAATTTAAAAATATAAATAAATAAATACCTTTTACTAGAACTAGACATAAAGAATTTACCAAATGACACATTTCAAGGGCATTAAAATTAAGGAAGGGTAAGTAACAGAAAACTTCAAGCTCCATGTGTATAGTTCCACAGAGAAACTTAGGCAGCTTTCCACTTTGGGTATTTATTATAATCCGGAAAGAAATATTCTGGTCTTTAAGTTTAATGTGATAGAATGAATATATTTGGGAAGGTGGAAAAGGCTAGAATAACTTCTTAATTTTTTATGTTTTTATGTTTCTATTTTCCAGCAAGTGCTCTGTATTAATCTTTGAAAACAGTATATGTATTCTCAATGCTTGTTAGCCATGTAAAGTTTATATCTAATAATCTAATATTATGATACTGGTATGATTAAGCCATGAGACCAGAAATTATGTGGTTCTACTCCAGCTTCAATAAGCCACATGATCTGATTAAGAGATTGTTTCTGATGATTAAAGCCAACCTCAAAATATCCTCACTTTTATTTTCCCTCTGGGGTTATAGGTAGGAGACAGGTGATAGAAGCAGGAGGCATTTGGACATTAGTGACAATCAAATACGGAGATATCAAGCCCCACTCAGCCTGGGCCTCCTCCTGGGAACAGATGTCATCAGTCCAGATCACAGGGAGACCATATTAGGATGATCAAACATGATAAGCACCTGTTCTCCTCAAGTTTAAGTTCCAGGGCTCCCCAAGGCTCTCCCCCACACCTCTGAGCTCTCAACAAACTGAGGTCCAACAATGCAGGAAGGCAGCTGCAGTTCTGGGGGAGGAAAAGTGTTCTCATTCAAACCAGACAGATAAGGCCAGGAAATACTTGGCATCCCATGCATACCTGTGCTTAGGCTGAAAACATTTGTCTTCATTTTCAATTGTGCACCTGCATCTTTAAGCCAATTAACATAAGCTAGAGGTCCATTAAGGCATGTCAGCAATGAAAGGCTCAAGTCTCAGGCAAGCTTCTGTTCAACTTTGTCACATTATATTGTTTCCCATGTCTTGTTTAACTTTAATCTAGTCATAGCTGGGAGACTATATAACAGCATGTGTGAAGAGCAGGCACTATTGAAATAGTGAAAAGATCCATGGGCAGGAAAAAAATCAGATAGTCCAGAGTTCAGGAATTTTGAGTACATCTCAGTGTTGGTCCAAACATACTGTGTGAAAGACTAAGACCTAATTGTAACTCTCTATCTCAGTTTTACTTTTATCTGGTTCCATTCACACATGCAAGTTATTTTATAGTCCGGTGCCTCCGTTTCATGAACCATATACTGAATAGTTCAAGTTTTAGATATTACTATTACAATTCCCTATGATTTCATAATATAGCACAGTTTATTCTGGGCATGACGGAGAAGGACAGTGTTGAAATGACCCAAATCAACAGAATCAAGAAGACAACCACAGTTCAGGCAACTGTGTGGTTATTTTTTTTTCAATTCGCTCTAGTGGCTGGCTGGTTTACATAGAAGGTGCTGAAACTCAAAACCCCGACCTGAAATGAGGCAAGAGGAAGGGGAATGAGGGGAGAGAGATGGGAGCTGTCACCTTCTCCAGTGTTATATAACAGCTGTCACATCTATCTGGATGCAGTAAACACCGTGGGGGGAGTCTTCACCCCTTTTCCCACCCCTCCCCCCGTTATGAGCACACTCAGGGAAGAGTCATAGGAGGTTGGAGACCTTTCTTCACAGCAGGTAGTTAATTTGTTAGGCATGCTGCCATCCCAAAAGGAGAGAAAAACTGGGGACAGAGAAATAGCCAAGACCCAAGAGTTTCTGGTGTGGACGCTTCCTGGTAGGACAGCACGATTCTAACTCATGATTCTGAAGCTGTCCGAAACTGAGTGTATTCAACAGGAGAAGTTCGTTCTACTTGGCGCCCTGTGCAGGTAGCAAGGTCACAGGGGCTGAAATGCAATGCCTTCATTTTTTCTCTCAAAGTCCCCCTTTCACTTTAAGAGAGATTTAGAGAGAGAAGGGAACAAACCCAAGCCCTGCTCTCAAAAATGATCAATGGTGACACGTTTTTATCAAAGAATTTCTATGGCAAATGATTTAAAAACCAGAGAAAGCCTTCTTGAAGAAAAATGAGAGGTTGCAGTGCATGAGAACAGCATTCCCTGCTAGAAGGATTTCCTGTTTCAGGCGACCGCAGGGAGGATGTGGTGAAACATCCGCCCTGCAGTCACTGCCTGGGTTGCACGGCCCCTTCTCCACGCTACTCACCCTTCCTCCCCGACGAAGGTGACGTACAGCTTATTGCGCTGCAGATCTTTTCGGGAGTAGCCCATGATCTGATTAAAAGCATCTTCGAGTAAGTGATCTCTTCTGATAATTAACCTGTCCATAAGGAGATAATTTGAAAAACACAGATTATTTCCTAACCCTTATCTTTCTAGAGCTGGGTACTTGCCATTTAATTTGCATTTACCATAATCAACTAGACAAGAAGGGGTGACTTCATGTCCATTGCTAACTGCCACAAAGGCCACATTTATCTTTCACATGTAACAGCCTTAGTAACTGTTATGTAAGAGAATTGTTGGTAAAGACAGCACCCCACCTAGGCCCTGTGAAAACAATCCGAGGGCCCTTTCTGAATGGTCAAGTCGACGTGTCCAAAGAGGATATGAAACATCACAGGCCCAGCACTTCGGTTTCGTAAAGGAAGAAACACCCTGCGAGGCTGTGCTTGAAGCCTGAATGCACCTAGACCAGGAATTCAGTTACTAGGTGCCTAGAGAGATGACCGGGAGATGAAGGAGAACAAAACAAAACAAAACAAAACCAAACAAAAAAAGCAGTGTCCTCCAAAGCTGAAGAGGTTATAATTGTGCTTAATTTGATTTTTAAATGAAGTGACTCTTGAGATTCCCTAAGTGGCAGATACTAATGACTGGCAATTGTGACCAATTAATCCACTTGTTGTAAGGATAAAGTCATCCTTAAGTAGGTATCAATTTGCCTTTAGTGAAACTAGTCATGGACAGGGATCTAACATGGAGGCCAAAGGACGAAAGCTTGATCATCAAGACCTTTGGAAGAGAAGCATCAGAAAGGTCAAATTCTGAGAGGTACGGTGTTTGGGCACACTGATGAACGTGGAACGTGTGGGTTTAATGCAGCAAGCCCTCCATGTGGGGCGCTGAGCGGTGGGGCTGGTTCCTGGGCCTTCTCTCAGATGCCTCAGAACAGGACAGTACTGCAGGAGAGAGCCCCTTCCCCCGTCCTCTCTCAGGTGGCACAGCAATCTCTAGTGGGGGCAGGGCACAGGGGTGGAGGTGGAGACAAAGGGAGCTATAGGGTAAGTCAAGAATGAAAATAATTCTGACCTCCCATAAAGATGGTGTTTCAATGTCCCCATTTAAGTGGAGGTGGATAGAGACAGGCAGAGCAGCATTCACGACATAGTCTGCTAGGTAGGTGAAGTTTGTTTCACAGAAGGAAATAGAGCTGAGCACAGTTCCTGCATTCAGGGCAGGAGACTTCGACGTGCAAGATGGGACATTGTGACAGCCTTATATCTAACAAATATACCCTGAGCCAACACAGGTGCTTTTCAGGAGGAAAAAAATGAGTCAGCTTTTAATTTTTCCTAATATATTTTACAT
Source organism: Noctilio leporinus (assembly GCA_004026585.1). Lineage (NCBI taxonomy): Eukaryota > Metazoa > Chordata > Mammalia > Chiroptera > Noctilionidae > Noctilio > Noctilio leporinus. The sequence goes on from PVIW01003692.1 coordinate 146,329, forward strand.
GTGATGTGGGTGGTTTCTTTACTATCTGTTTTAAAACCTTAAGGTTAATCATGCTTAATTCCAGAGCTATATTTGATATGGTGCAGCAATTTACAGACAGCAAACTAATTAGGCCTACTAAAACAAAGGCGGCTGTCCCAAATCTCAGTTAATTTCTATATTCCCAACTGCATCCCATCCTTTCACCATCTACAAATCCTGTAGTTTGTTTCACTTGGACTTACTTTAATTTCCCCGGGCCTTGTCCATATCCTTTAGTCTCTAACTTCCTGTAGAAGTTCCGTAGCTTGGCTTCAAAGTCTCGCTTGTAAGGGGCTGGAGCCCGGGCATTGGCACGCTGTGTACCTACAGCAACCATGGAAAGAAGAGGGTGTGGGTTTGTGCAACATCCTGATGTTCACAGTATCATCATGAGAAAAGAATCACGGGGGAGCTGAGACCAGAGTTAACCAAGTAAAAGGAGGCAATGTGTTCAGGTCCTGCAGCTTTCACTGTCCAACTAAACGCTACGCCAGAGCTTAACCAGCAGGGACTCATGAGATGCCTTCTCTGTGGCATCTTGGTTGAAAAGAACAATGCTGTTCCAATACTTACGATGGTGCCATCTGTGAGTCAAATATGTTCCCCTTTCTAGCCCGAACTAATGAGTCAAACGGGGTTACTCATGTCTAATGGTAACTGTTGAGGGTGGAATAGCTTTGCTTGCTACTGAGATGATATCATGGCAATTAGACAGGAAGTTACAATGTGAAAAGTATGTGGTGCTGTACAAAGCAGGAATCGTCAGTTTCCATACTTTATGAAAAACCTGCAAAAACTTCTTTTGGATATGCACTATAAGAATTATTTTAGACATATAATTGCACATATTTTATATTATAGGGTAGCATAATCTTGACTTAAAAACAGAATTCAGACATAACTGCAGAAGGCACATGTCCCCTGGTTCCACAAAGAGTGCAAAATGTGCTATTAGTTCCATTCTTAACAGGGCCACATACTATGATCATCTATAGATTATCTAAAGATTTTTTTTATATTTCATCATATGACAAGTGACATTAATACAAATGTAGAAGTAACAGTTCCTCTTTCTATAGCAAAATCAGGCTTTGGCTCACTAACCAGCAAGTAGGACACAAAACTGATGGTGAATAAGGGCTCAGACCCAGAGCCATGACAAAAAACAACAAATATTTCACAATTGAAAAAGCCAGAAATCGTGCAGTCCTCTGCTTATACAACATGTAAGCTCATTAAATATTTTGTGAATGAATCAATGGACAAAATGGCTGTTACTTATTGCTAATAGTGTGTTAGGTTCAACAACAGACGCTCAAAATGAATAAGGCGAGGTACCTGAAGTGGGCAGGTATCTTGGTTGGGAAGACAGAAATAAAGCACATAAAACAATTAGAGAATAATGAAGTCCTAAACTAGATGGCAAGCAAGGTACAAAGCAAAGAGGACAAAACTACTGCCCTGGGGCCAGACTCAGATCTGTTGATCTGTTTGCCATATAAACATGTTTTTAAAATTTTTAAATTAACTTTCAGTATTTAACCTTTAGGAGATTTCAAGTAAAAAATCATCTTTTGAGAATGATTTGGGAGGCCTTGAAAGACCCGGCTTGCATTTTCCCTGGGCTACGGTGGGCAGCCGCTCTATGAAAGGCGTCCGGTGCCATCCACAGTGCCCCCAGCCACCCAAAGGCACGCCCGAACCCAGGGGTATTTGCATTTGAGATCAGTGTTCTCAAAAAGTGACAGTAAATGAAGATCAGTAGAAATCAAAATGGAAAAGATCTCAGGGAGCAGGTTTTATTGGAACCAAGGCTTATGAACAGGAGGCCGTTCTACACTGGGCCAACGAGCCTTGCCCGCACGTTCAGAAGGCGCAGAGGAAACCCCGCTAACAGAATGCAGCTGGGTGCTGGGCAGCACATGGGGAATGTAGCAGCCAGGAGGTTGGAGCCAAGTTATGAGAGGAATTTAACAAACATCACTGAGGAGACCGGGCATGATGCAGTGAGCAGTGGGGACCCTTTATAGGTTCCTGGGCAAGGAAACAACAGATAGGTGCTATTATTTAAGAAATGATTTTCCAAGTGTGTTGAGTGGATTAAGAGTGGCCAGGAGAAAACGCTGGAGGCTGGAGACCCAGCTGGGAGCAGCTGGGCTACGGAAACCTGAGGCAAAGATGAGAACTAGGCTGCAGGGTCACCGGTGACTCAGAGACATTTACAATGCGAGATAAGAATTGATGAAGGTGGGTAAGTAAACCAGGGAAAGAAACAGGAAGCTACCTTGTGGTAACAAAGTTTTTAGAACAATTCCAATAGCTGTCCTTGCCTAAGAGCCGGCTAAGCATGAGGGACCACGTATTTTACACAGAGGATCTGGGGGAATCCTCACAAGTCTGGGAAGCAGGCATGAGTGTTATCACCACCAACACCCCTTGGTAACTAAGGAAACTGAAGTCATATGCCAGTGAATGGCAGGTTTGGGATTTGAGCCAGGTCCACGTGACACTAAAAGCAGTGTGGGAGATGAAGCTTCAGACGTGTGGAGCTGGAGGCGACGGCTGTCTGGGTGACTACACTGTAGGGGCACTTGGAAATAAGTACGGGAGTTCCAGCCAGAGGTGGGCCCCGCCTTCGCAGCAAACGAGTCAGCGCACAGACGGCACTTGGAGCAGTGTCTTTGCATCAGCAGCCTCGCCTCTCTTTAGCTCTTACTGTTACCATCTGCCTAGAAGTGAAGACTAAAGACATGGGGAACTGCATTGGGGTTTTATGAATAGATTTTAATAAAATTGGCATTGATCAATAATGTGTCCAGAGGTCTGCTGGCGTCGCTACGAATCTTTTACCCACAGAGCTGAGAGCTATGTCATAAAGGAAACAAAACTTGGTTGTAAAATGTCTGGGATGCAGAACAGACTCCTAGACGGTGGTCCTCAAACCCTGACTACACATTAGAATCACTCGGGAAGCTTCTAAAAAATCTCAGTGTTCAGGCCACACCCCAGACACATTACATCAGAATCTGTGGGGGCGGGGCCCAGGCGTTGTCCACCGCTCTCTGTGCAGCCAAGGTCGAAAGGCCTCACCCCCCACAGGGAGGCCAAATTTATACACCTGAGCAGCATCCAGGGACCCACACGGGGCTGTGCTTCCTGTGTACTTGAAAGGCATCCTTTGCAACATGAGAGAATGTGACCTCTCCAAGCATGAGGCTGCTCCTTGGATGGCCAAGGGACAGGGCAGTGAGTCACCCGTCCACTGGGCGTGCGGAACAAAGCTGTCTAAGAAACTGCAACCCGGACAGCTCAGCAAGCGGCCTGCCTGAATCAGTTTCCGGGACCCTGGCCATCGATAGGGAAGGGGATAAAGAAGAACAAAGTACTCAATGAAAATCTTTCAGAACTCAAAAGAAGCAGGATTCTTTAAGAGTTCATTACTTTCAAAGAAAACCAAATGGCACGTATTATTCTGTGGCTGTATAATCTGCAATGTTTAAAGGGATGTGGGAAGTGCCATAATGCATTCCATCAATATCATTACAGACCATAAAAATGAGTTCTGACTCCATTTACGCTCTAAGTAGTGATTCAGTTACGGAGACTCTGGAGACAGGCATTGTTAAATGCAAACATTCTTTTGCTAATAGTCCTATTATGAAAAATCATTTACACATTACTTCATGGTTTAAAAATTACAGTAAATTATGTTGTTGCCCTTGTCAAACTCTTAATGCAAGTCAGGTGCAACTGCCAAGAAATTCCAGGGCAAGAACAATGTTACTTCCACCTTGGAAACCAAAAATGATCACGGAAGATTGAGTGAATAAAGTTGTATGGGAACCATAACTCCAAATGAAGTCCTAGGATATAATACTCATACAGAGAGAGTAATTTTATGGTCTTTATGTTCTTAAAAAAGGAAGTCAGTTACAAGGTCAATGTTACATTTAGGAAGTGATCAAAGAAACAGTGACTTCATAAGGATAGTCAGCATTATGTTCATTATTTGCAGGAAAAACATTTTAGTAACAAATATTAGGTTTAAAAAAAATTTTTTTTTACCATTACTAGGCAGACCTAGAGTACTTCCAAATTTTGTCATGCTATTTCTATTTAATGTTATAAAATTGACAGTGATATACAAACTAGAAAATTCTACCTGAAAAAAATACTTCAGGTGATACTAGAAACATCTTTGCATCACACTTCTAAGAAGCTAGGCTTTTTTTTTTTTGCTCATTCTGGATGTGCCACCAGGAGCCCAGGCAGCTCTGTGACCAGCTGTCACTGTACACTGGCTGGGGGTGGAACTCCCCTAACGCCACATGGTTCCGGGCCTTTGCAAGCCTCCTTCTTTCTTCATTCACTTTATTTATTAAAAAAAAAAAAAAAAAAATTTCTAAGACATAAAAAAATTCTTTGTTAGTGAATGAGAAGCAACTACCCCGCCTGGCAATAATCTCTGGACTACTCCTTCTCCTGGAACATAGCTCAGCCATGGAAAATAAGGGGGAACCACCTCCATAACAGCTGGCCCAAAGCAGAAGCACTCAAGTGTTTGCAGTTTTGCTTATTCCCTGAGAAAAGTGAAAGCCCTGGGGTTGTTGTTTGGAGCTTGCTCCTGCTTTCCTTTACTTACTATTTATTTTTTTAAAAAGCCACCTTGATCTCCTGATTTTTCAGGCTGTGGCAAACTGGAAGCAACTTATTAAAAGGGGAAAGCTGAAGGGCATACCTGTGACAGGCATCCCCTGACAGCATCAGGCAGGGGTGGGGACCAGGGACACTAACAACAACAAAAACAACACGCCCCCCCCCCCCACCACCACCTATTTACCAGGAAAGAGACAGTCTTGTCTTCGGTTTCTGGAATCCCAACTCTTCCATCCCCCCCACCCAGGGAGTAGCCTTCATTCATTCCATTTGTTTCCCCTATCATCCTTGTGGGGGCTGAGCCAAGAGAAGGAATAGAACCCTGTTTCTAAAAGCAAGTGTAGGGGTAAGGGTGGAGTGAGAATGTTTGTGAAAAGGACAAGAGATTAGATAAGCAGCAGCTAAGATGCTAAGACTTGGGAAAGAGAAGAGAAGAGGATCCTTAAGGAGCTGCACTGTGTGTGAGGAGAAATAATCCTCTCTCATAACACATGCCCTCGGGACAACCTGGGTGGAGACCGATGTGGCCCTTCAGTGCCCTCAGTCTGCTTCACTTCTGTTCAGTGGGACCTGGGGCTGTCGCTATCTTCCAGGTGGTCCAGTTCTAGTCAAGTAACAACAGCTCTGGACGAGGGTTCCCCCAAACCAGGACACGCCCTCGATGTACTCATGGCGTTGGGTAGGTGGAAAAGTCACATGAGTGAGCACATCTCCAACAATATTAGATAAGTTAGGTATTTATTTGAATTCCTGGGAAGGTGCAGCTACAAAAGGCCTTCAAATCAACTTCTGGGTCCCCTTTTTGACATAATAAACCACACGGTGTTTGGAAAGATCTTTTCCTTCTGGCATGAGCTAAGGTCGGCATTGGCATTACAACGGTCCTAGAAAAACAAACCTTCACATTCCAAAATTTTGACCAATTTTAGGTGAGCACCCTCACAGCTGCAAAGGGCAGTGAGTCAGAGTTTCCAAAGAAAGCCCCCCTCTCTGCTGGACTTGAACAGACACGTCAATGTGCTTGGAATGAGGAAAAGTGTGGAAAATTGACCAGGTTCCGAGGCGTTCTGAAAACAGATCATTAAATTTTATCCCTGTCGTAATTTTCACAATATTATTCCCACACCACTAAGAGGGATGGAATTCTAGTCACAAGAAGAAGGATCGGACAGCTGGTAAAAATCTCTTTGAAGTGTTTTCACTAAAACTTGAGGCGTACTGGTAGAGGAGAGGCTGTTTCACTCCGAGGAACAGAAAACATCTCCACTAGGCAAAGGAGGCCAGCTGGCCCTGCCCGTCTACCATGTACAACTAGTTAAGAGTTACTTTCATTGATAACAGTCAGTACATCCCAATTTTAAGATCAAGTGAAGCCCATTGACACAGGGTAGGCCAAAAATATGGAAATGATTCTTCCAGAAAATTAAAACCACCACAAGCACTGCTAGCAATGTAGATGTACTGGGGTGCTACATGTCTTTGGAAAGTAACTGTAAATCTGCTTCCAGAGTGCATTTTGGTAGTGCCATGGGTTATGCATGTACAGCTGTGCTGCTAAGTGAGGTGACCTGGTGATCATTGAGAAGGTTCATATTAGTCTCTAAGAACGTTCAGCCAAGTCGCTCAGCATAGGCTTTGTGGGGGTAAAATGGGATCATCTATCTACCCTTTCTTTGGGGAGGGTAGGCTCCAGAAAAGGCCTAGAAAGGAGAACCTTGATTGGAATCTATAATAATCCACACAGTTTCATTTCCCTAAACATAGAGCATGTGGTAAATGGACAACCCATTTTTAACTTCATCACGGGCTCCAGCTAAGATAAAGACCAGTCAGAATGATTAAATATCTAGGCAGCCAACTCTGTGAATCAGGAAGAAATGGATTCAGATATTCCAATTAGTAATGATTCACATATTGATGAACTGTACTTTTCAAGACCCCATTTCAAGAAAAAAAAAAAAAGAATCAGTTACCATCTACTGACTGTTTGTTATGGTGCTCCCCAGTGAGATATTCTTCAAATAAACATGGGAGCTGATTACTATTATTACCATTTTATAGAAAAGAAATTCAAGATTTGGGAAGGAAGCAAACTACCCAAAGTCACACAAAGCTGGTAAAGACGAAGGCCAGCTATGAATCACATCAATCTTCCCCCTACATATGGCGTCAACCTTCTGAGTAACATTTGAACTTCCCTGTAGTGTCACGTACTTCTGTCTTTTTATCCAGTATCATCAGACCAGGTGTCCCTACTTTGCCCAAAGCTCACCGGTGCCCTGCCTCAGAGCCCTGTTCTAGAGCCACTTTCTTTCCACCCACATCCCCTGACCTCTGCACACACTCACGCTCAACTTCCTCATCCTAAAACCCTTCCTTAACTCCTCCTCTCCTTCTAAGTGCTGTCCTATTTTTCTTTCCTTTCATACTCCATGAAAAAAAAAAAAAACTTCTTTCATTCTGGCCATACTTTGTGAAAAGAATGTTCTGTACTCCTGGCTTCTACTTGACATCCTGTATCATTCTGGAACCCATGACTTCATGGAAATGGCTCTGGTACAGGCCATATATAATTTCATGATGTTCAGAGGCTTCTTCTCAAGCCTCATTCTTCTTGAATCCTTCGCAAATCTGGCCCTGTTCATCACTCCCTGCTCTTTGCAGCCTGGCTTCCCTGAAAAGACTTTCCTGATTCTCTTCCAAAAGCCATTGGCTCTCTTTCTTTCACTTGCTCCACTATCTCAGCCCATCCCTTAAATGCTGGCGTTCCCCCGGTTACCATCCTCTCTCTTTTCTTCCACAGACTTGCCTTCCCCAGTTCCTCTACTCTATACTTGGCCTCTGCTGCCACCAGCACACCTGTATTCCCAGCCTCCAACCTCTCCTGAGTTTCCTGTCTTTTCCAGTTCTGTTTGGATATCTCCAAAGATTTCTCAACAAAGCATGTTCTAAACCAAACTCATTTTTCCCTTCCCCACTAGTCTAATCTTCCTCTCTGGGTAAATGGTGTTACCATCTGCCTAGTAATCCGGGCGAGAGGACCTCACAATCTGCCTTACTTGGACTCAAAGTCCTAGCCTCTCTGTATCCTACATATCTTCTGAATTCCTCCCCTTCTCTCTATTGCCACCACTGCAGTCCTTTAGCATGTCACCTGGGTTAGTGTAATAGTCTCCCAAATAGTTTCTCTGATTCCAGTCTCATATTCTAATCTATCCTCTGTATTGCCACCAAGATGAACTTTATAAAACAAGATCTTCCTCTGCTGGTAAATTCTTAGTGGCTATGCCTGGACTACAAAATAAGGCATCAGTCACCAGCTGGCCCTAGTCTACATCTTTCCAACCTGAGCTATTAGAACTTACCCTCTCTTGTACTTACCAATTTTCCCTAAGCTACCATCATGCTTTGGTGGCTGAGGTTATGCTACTCACCTAGCTCAAATCATCTTCTTCCTTTGGTCCACCTGATAAACTCCTAATCATCATTCTTCAAGGCTCCTCCTGCATACCTGTTATCTTCATCTTTCCCTAACCACTCCACCCCCAGTCTTAAAGGAGGAATTGTTCCCACATCTGTGTCTCCATACATCTCTTCAATTCAGGACTAACTAACCACACAGCCTTACAGGGCCATCTGTTGGCTCACCGGCCCACTATGAATCCTTCAAAGGCAGAGAGTGTATTATTCATCTTTGTAGCACCATCGTTTAATTTGGTGCTTGGATCACAGATGGACACTCAGTAAATCTGTGTTAAGTGAACAAATTAATAGACCATTTCCTGCTTGTAGTATTCAATTAGGCTGTGGCTTCATTATCATAACAATATGTAAAAACACATGTTATGTATCAAAGAACATAGAGCAGCTTTTAGTGATACATATGGAGTTGGGCTTGCTATTAAAATATGTAGTTAAATTCAGAGCTGTTAAATTGTGAACAATACATGGACTATAATGATAGTAAATACAGCTGATGTTCTGTCAACATCATGACTACCTTCCTTTAAAAAATCTTGCTTGCTAAGTTTCCTTTCCTATCATTCATCCATCCATCCACCCATTCTTTCATTCATTCATTCACTCCTTCATTCACAACATTCCTCTTTCAAGAAGAATTTGAACTGAAACATTTTTGTTGGTTTCATTGATCACATGTTTATCTGCTCGGTATCTATCATCTCCAGTCTTCCTATTTAGTACAGGTAGTGACTACTGCAGGGAAAAATTATCCGAGTCCATTAAACTGACCAATCTTAATTCTATGTTGTTTCTTGAAAGTAGAATTTTTTTTTTTATTATTATTGATTGATTCAGTCTCCTAACTAGAACTTCCTAAATCCAAAAAGTTAATGTGGTATTTTGTGTCCTAATCTGTTGCAAAATATATTAGGCACTACATAAGGAAAACGAAATTCTGTATCTGAGTATATCATACTGCTGACAGTATTTATCTTCTTATTCTGGAATTTCATTATTTTCCTGTCAAAAGAATCCCCATGGAAATATGCCAGTTTTAAAAGACAGAAAAAGCCCCGCAGTGTGTACCTGTGCTAACAACTAACGATGAACCCAAAGTGTTCCCTTATTGTCCTTTACAAAGAACAGAACATCTGACTTTAGGGCTCACTCCTCAGGGAATTGACTGTGAGCTGCAGGTGGACTCACCTGGCGAGTTCTGGGGAGAGGACACCGGGGAGCCACGTGGGGACTGACAGTAGCTGGGGTGGAGTAAGGCATGTGGAGGCACATAAGACATTATCTCTTCTTCAAATAAACTGGGGAAAAACAAGAAACAAAGTGCATACTTTAGCCAGTGAGGTAGGGAAAAGCCTTGTTTCCACAATGAGTAAGACAGTTCACCTCTCACCATGACCCATTCCGGTGACCTCCAGTCCGTATCCCAAAGGGAGCATGTGTCCCTTTCCCCCGCTGGCCATTTTTGGGACAGACTGGCTGTGGCAGCTTTTATGAAACTTATGGTTACTTGTCTGTTTTCCTACCAACTTTGGACAACATCACTTCTGATTTGCCACTTTAATACATGAGTTTGAGTTTATATGTTTATTTGAAATAGTACCTGGATTTTAAATTTTGGGAATAAGATTCCAACACAACAGACAGTTATTAAGAACCCATAACAGATAACACAAAGTATGTTCCATATCTTCATTTCAAGAAATAGATAGCAGTCTCAGCCTTCAAAGCTTAGAATTTAAATGGAGCCCTGGCTGGTGGCTCAGTGGATAAGGTGCCGGCCTGCAAACCCAAAAGTTGCAGGTTCAATTCCCCAGCCAGGGCACATAATGAGGTTGCAAGCCAGGTCTCCAGCCAGGTCCATAGCTGGAGGCAGGTGAAAAAGGCAACCATAAATTGATTTCTGTCTCTGTCTGTCTCTGCCTCTCTCCCTTCCCCACTCTCTAAAAATAATAAATAAAAAATTAAATAAAAAAAAAAAGAATTAAAATGGAGAGTTAAAAGCAAAATAAAACAAAATACCTCCTAAATAATTAGCTCCTTTGTTTACTCTGGCTTTATAATATTTGTCAAATGTGAAGGTTTTGATGTTAGATTATTCAATTCAGTATCTTCTATTTCTAGTAGTCTTCTAAAAGATAAGTAGATATATGATATCTTGAAATCCCATATCATAAATATTATAATGAAAAGTAGTATTGATTGCACTAAGCTCAAATATACGAATGCTTAATATAGAATTCAAACAATGATAAAAGAGGTTTTTAATTAAGCAATGGAAGTAGGTTTCCTTCAAACTCTGCCAAATCTAGAAACCCATTATTTGTTTTCAGAAGACATTCAGAAAAAGTGGCAACAGTTTAATCTTGTAGAGATTTAACGAAAGGACTCCTAACAGTGACAGCATTGGTTCACTGTCCCTATCCCAACACTGTCCAAGGATGTTTGGTGATGTCTGAGAACATTTTTGGTTGTCATGGTTGGGAGAAGGGGTGCTTTTGGCATCTAGTGGGGGCAAGGTCAGGGTATTAATAAACGGACATATCCGGCCTGCAACAAGGACATACCCAGGTCACAATGTCAATACTTCCGTGGCTGAGAAACTGTGGGTTATAGCAATGCAATAACAACTTGATAAACCTTTCATTCTTCATTCACATGCTCATGTGTGCTAGACCGACCATTGCTGTGAAAACATTTTTAGATGTGATATTTTTAAAAGCCACCTTTTTACTTTTAAACTATAGAAGTCAGAAGATTTAGAAACAGAAGCAGTAAGTAATCATATATTTTAATACCAATGAGCCCCCAAATAGCCATTTCTCTTTTTCAATAAAAATCAATAGCCATTGGGAATCATACGAATTTAAAATTAATTGCTAAGGAAAAGTCCCATGTAACAGTTGCTACATAAAGATCTAGAAATCTACAGCTGAATTGATTAAAGAGCAGGAATTAGCACCCTCTCCTCAGCTATCTACATCTGTATTCCAGCATTAATAAATGCTAATGTTATTATTTTTTACTTTAGATAAACCACAGGCATTCTTATAGGTCTGTGTATGTATATATAAATACATATAAGTGTACATATCGCTTCATGTGTGCAAGTGTGTATATGAAGTGCCTTTTCTTTTCCTCTAGTGTGACTTTAATAGGTATCTTTCCTTCTAGAGTTTTATATTTCACAACATATATGCATAGACGAACAATATGTAGTTTGCCTAAAGTACTGCTAAAAATTGTAACAGCTATATGTACATAGCATTCTTGAACATTTTCTGTTTCCCAATATATTCCTGATATTTGTCTAGGTTGATACATAAGGATATATTTATTATTTTTACCTGTTATGCAGTAGGTCATTCTATGAATAAATCTGTTAATTTATCCTTCTCATTTGACAAGTATTTACTTTTCCCCCAACTTTGTGTTTTTATCAATAATGGTGCAATGAACATCCTACATATTATCATCTTGTGGATATGTAAAAGTGTTTTTAGTATAAATATGGTATATATTTAAAATTAGAATTGCTCAGTCATCTGAGCAACCTGAGGTCTTTTCAATGCTATAGGCTTATTGTCAAATTGTATTCTGGAGAGGTCCTAGTCCACCAAATCCAGACAACGTGAGAGTTCCAATTTCTTATTTGGTATTAACAGACTTTTTGATTTCTTCAAATCTTGTGAAATAGTATCTCATTATTTGAAATTGCATTTTATGATTGCTAGCATCTTTCCAGAAGTTTCCTGGTTATTCTTGCTTCAATTTCTATGAAATGCCTTTTTATATCCTTTACCCATTTTTCTTTTGGGTTTTCTTCTTTTAAATTGACTTAAAAGTCATTCTTTTCCCCTAATATTCTTTTTTTTTTTTTTAATATATATATATATATATATATTTAAGATTTTATTTCATTATTTTTTAGAAAGAGGGGAAGGGAGAGAGGCAGAGATGGAGAGAGGCATCAATGTACGGTTGCGTTTCACCTGCCTCCAGCCACAGACCTGACTGGAGACCTGGTTTGCAACCTGGTTATGTGCCCTGGCTGGGGAATCGAACCTGCGACCTTTGGGTTCGCAGGCCGGCGCCTTAACCA